>JACCGJ010015617.1:0-10740 GCA_013407085.1 Atriophallophorus winterbourni
CTCCTGGAGAATGAGTAGGCTTCAATGAAGATTCTTGGGAATTTGGGTACACAGCGCCGTCCCCAGAACTACTCGGCGTTTGTTCGAGTCAGCTTCTCTACCCTTTGCACAACCAAGTGCAACCTGCAAGGCAGCAGGGAGTTGCAAGAAAGACGTGGTGTGCACCAACTAACCGTCTGCCAGACTCTGTTTCAGATTTTTCCTCAGGGTTTTCTCCCGAAGCCGTTCCCACGATCGGATATCCCGCAAGGCAGCGGAGGTTTAAAATCAGGGTTTTCCTTTCCTTAGATGAAATGCCCTCCCAGGTTAACGAGCTCCATCTGCCCGAAGCAGACTGGTTTTCAGTCGCCAGTCACTCACCCTCGCCCCTTCTGTTGGTAGAAGCAGTTCCCCCGGACTCGAGGAGCCACTCGTGCAGGCCAGAAGCTGTACTTGGTTGTCAGAGGCTATTTGAGACGCATGCCATATGGGAGCAGTTTATAAACAGTGGGAGCTTATCCCCACTGCCACCCACGGCTATGGCAACCTTTGGAGCCTAACAACCTTTGGAACTCGTTATACTAATGAGCTTTTTATGTGATACTGGCCGCAATGTGCTTTGCAAAGTAGTCTACAAAGATTTTGGTTTGGGTGTGTTTCATTGATGTCGAAACATTCGAATCATGACAAATCGTGACAGAAAAATCATAGACACAGCCTCTGCTTCTCTATCATAGTGGCTATTTAATCTAGACGATATTACTTGAGATCATGGTCGCCGGTTGTTTTGCAGGAAGCATCTCATAGTTGTGTTTTATTAAAATTGTATACTCGGCAAATGATGAGACATTACATTAGTTATACTTAATCTCTCGTGTGATGTACATTTGACTTAAATTTCTGTTAAAAAATATTCAGCTGCACGCGAAAACATATTAGAGTTTCACTGCCATTTATTCATCTCATATCTGTCTCGGCATGGGTAACCTGATATTATTTTATCCCACACGAAGTCTCTAACTGTGCTGTGCGTTGCCACATGTGACAAGTGACACCGTTGCTTTTTCTACCACTTCATATGGGTGGGAATTATTCTTAGTCCAAATACGGAAACCCCTCTTGTAGAATACATAGATAGAAATTGGAAACTACACGTAGTGAGATTTCAGAGTAAAAAGATAAGGACGAGGGGCGCGAAAGATATCCTTTTTGGTATTTGACGTCAAAGAAAGGAAAATGGATAAATGAATCTGATTAACATTAAACATTTAACAAAAATCAAATTATTTCGTTGATCATATTCATTTTTCTATTGATCTTACGCAGGTATTGTAGAGCTTGGTGGGAAATACTGAAACAGATATTGTGTCCATACAGAGAGATTTGTAGTCAGATTCTAAAAAGGCAAAGACTATAGAAGGGGCGTGGCCAACTTGACAGTATTTTAGCCCACGTGCAGTCTATGACTTTACGACACTTTGTCGTGAGCATGCTTTCGATTTCATACATACAAACGAAATCTATAGAAGAAAAACCACGGACACACTGATAAGAAGTACCCGCACTTCGAGTGAAACATTCATTCAATCCGGTTTTGTACACTAGTAGAGCAACATCAACATGATAGTTTGTTACGGCTTTTATCGCTTTGCTTCGCAACATCCGGTTCCAGCCGACCCATTTGACATTTGGTTTTGCTTACTGGTGCCATCATTGCGTCATTTTGATCTATGTTTAGAGTTTATCTAACCATCAGCGATTCCTGTGTCATTTTCGCTTCACGAATCAATACTGAAATAAGATTGAATCTCGTCGCACACTCATGTAAAACGAAACAATCAAGATTCTTGATTTAATCGTTTTATTTGAAACTTTCGGACACGAACTGCAATGTGGTTATAGTCTCAATCAATTTTGTAATCTCCTCGATATTCTCCAACTTAAAACAAGTCTGTTTATTTTGAATCAGTCTCGTTATGTGGTGTACAGTTCGTACACCCCGCTTGTGAATAATTTTATTTACACATTCAAATGGATGATTTTGTTTACACTTACCGGTAACGTAATCTTGACGGTTGACCTAAATAAGTAAACATTTGACTACGTTCCTCCTACCAGCTGTTTTCTATTTGAACGTGGTATACCACCTATTTCTATGACTGTTTTTTATACTCCAGTCTGGCTGCCACTTTTCAGATGTCATCATTCCGTCTTGTTCATAACAGCTTGATAGCATTTCAACGTCAATACAGCCTATAACTACACAACACTTGACTTCATTCCGAGCTGGTGATTTCTAAGATACCTCACAGAAAGAGTAGCACTTCGTGAATACCAAGTAGAATTCTCTCTGGTTAAGGTAAGCGTTGATCACTCCGACCAGCCCTGGAACACCGCCAGCTTCTAGGCAGACTACGATAGCGACATATTTGGACTTGAAAGACGCCTTTTGTTTGAAAGATAAGAAACCAACACTCTCCATCGAAAGTATAAATTTTAAACACTGTATTTACTTAGCCACATGCTGGCGTTCGTTTTTCTGTTTCAGCTTATTTTGTTAAGGATTAAGGGTGTATTAGAGCTCACGACATTTATTCACCACACTGTACTGACCTAAGTCTTCTTCAGTCTACCCAAGTGACGCTGAACTGACTATGCACGAACTTAACTTATTGCGTTTCATTTGGCAAGACTAAGGCTTTGAGACATTACTACGTTTCACTGAATCTCGAGAATACGGACGCGAAACACTGTTCAGCAGCACTGTTCGAAATTTATCGTATTCACACAGTCGCTGAAATTCATTAGCTTCATCGCAAACATAACGCATTTGTATGGAATCACAAGCCTGTGCCCAGACGGAGTGCCGTACAACTATAGACTGCATGTGGCCTAATGTACTGTTAGGTTGCCCAAGCCTAGACATAGCGCACTAATCCTGCTAAACTCCGGTGACTACACAGCTTAACAGCCTAGTCGCTTGGGCTGCTTACTACGGATGCCGAATCGAATCTTTTGCGGCCTTGTTTAGCAAGTTGTAACGATAGGCACCTTTTGAGCGCTGTAACACTTTGAATAGTTATAGCGGCGGTTACTATCTCTCTGCGAGATTTTGCTCCGAATTAAGTTGAATTGCGATCTTATTACAAAAATCCTCCTGGACATTTCTTTTAGATTTTATGTTTGCATATGATATATTGCACGAATGTGCAATCTTGTAGTACTTTTGTGCTATGCGGCTAACATCGTGCAAAATTGATTGACCGCCGTTAATGACCTCCGTGGTGAAACACGCTGGAGCCTCACTACCATTTCTTTGTTCTCTATTTCTCATATCTGTCTAGGCTTGGGCAACCTGACAGTAATATCGTCCACGTGCAGTCTCTGACTGTGCGGCACTTTGCCTGGATCAGGCTTGTGCTTTCATACATACATACCATGAAGCTGTAGTACTGCTGTTACTCTGTTCGCTTACAAAACTTGCTTGAGAGCACGTTTCAATCAAGGCACCTTATTCCACTTTATCCGCACTTACTCTTCTATATTGTATTATACCTCATCAGATTACTAGTTTTTTTAAATTTTAATCAGTATCAGCATTATATATATCCTATCCACCGAGACTACGTCAATTAAAAGCTGTCCGTACTATTGCGTCGATGATTCAAAGACACGAGGTTGTAAACGTAGTTTTGCCATTGAGCACAATCAATCCCACACAAAAATCGATGGTAAACAATCTTCGGCGGGCAAACAACTACACTAGTAGCCAAAAAGCTTCGTTCGATGGTTGTGTCTCATGCTGATATATCATATTTCACATGCACTTGATAGAAAATCGAAAGCTGTTTAAGTTTGTTCGTTGGACCACACTAATTGTTTCAACAGTTTTGTCAGGAATTCTCTGTTTAGGAAAATTTGTTACTGTAGTGTTCTGCTAAACACACTCCACTGCAATTCCTCAAACGATGCAGTCGTTTTATTTACCTTGGCGTTACAATTTCCTACAGCCTCAACTGGATTAGTAACGTGACTGTTAAGTTCTTGAAAGTTCACCAGACTCCATTCAACGCTCTTCTTCTTCGGCCGTTTTAGATTTAAAAACGCGAATGACGATTTCAAACCTTTCGTAAAGTCCCCACCCAACGGTCCGCTTCGTCATTTTCAGTAATTTTATGTGGTGAAATTAATTTTATTCGACGAATACAGCTGCTTTTTATCCTTCTGATCCCAACTTTTTTCTTGCTTCGTTCGTTTCTAACCTATTCTACACATCCCTGAAAACCATGTTTTGTTCATCAAACGTGGTAATAAGGTTATTGCAAGATTGAGCGGTATCTCTACGGATTTAATTCGAGATCGATACTTCGTTGATCAACACTTTCTTGAATGTGAGAAAATGCTCAGTGTTATTTCGTCCGGTTATGTATACCCACTGCATGTGGACATTATTCCCTGCAGATAATTCTCAGTTACACGAAGCCAATATGTGATTCCTTATTCTGAAATAAAAACAATCAGAAATTCTCTTGCCTATTATCTAGCCCGCCATCTGGTTGATCAATCAAAAGCTGTTTTGTATTTAAAAAAACGCAACTGACGATTTGAATCTTGCAGTAAAACGTCTGCCCTAACAATGTCAGTATATGCTTTCCTTTAAGACACTGCGTCCACCTGCTTACGGCAAACGGCCGAAAACCGATTTGGTTTGTAAGTAATGGGGATGTGAGCACCACGAAATTTATCAATTTCCTTTTCTTCTACTTCAACATTCGCTCCCATGAACCACTTCTTTTCTTACCAATGTGGATTAAATCCAACCCTTCAAATGTATGCCTTTATATCGTCTAGTCTAGAAGCACTTCAGCATCAATCTGACCTTGACGAATCCTGACGCTATTTCATTCTCCATCCTACCCCAGCGACCACCAAACTTCCTCGGTAGTTAAACTGTTCCATTAGGTCGATAAAGTGATCATTATTAGCGCAGCATACAAGTTCCTTTTTCCAGTCCTGAAGGAGCACCTCCAACTTACTCGGGGAATATATATCCCATACTTGGGTGCCTCTATTACCAAAAGTCCCAGAGATTGTTGGATGAATACTGTGTATTCGCCTAGTAAAGCGATATGATAAGCATAATCCAGGTTCATATCACTTGCACATTAAAGGAGCTCAATACTAATAGTGGATACATCTGTTACTGCATACTGTTCAGAATGCCTCCTCGCGCCTTATTCGTAGAGCCTGGCAGAATCGACCGGGTGGCCAGTCCATGACGTGTAGCGTTGGGGTGAAAAAACTCACCTTAGCGCTAGGCTCAGTTGGGCGTATTCGTTTGCCTGGGTGGGGTCCAAAAGCTCCACCTAATAGTTGCCTGGAAACCTTACGAGATATGGCTACAAACCGAAGTCAATTGCGGCCGTGTATTTTATTATTTTTGTCATAATTTTTGAATCCGGTTTTATTTGATGGGAAAAACATAAAAACCAAACAAAAATCACAAAATCGCATGCAGTGAAACTTCAAAAACAAGCTGTTTTTTGCGCATTTGCTTTTGCATATTCCGCTTGCCTCCTTTCCCCCTTTCACACTCTTGCTTATGTGCTTTACCTGCTTCATATTGCTTGGCACTTTGTCTCGCTCCAGACTTGTGCTTCATGATGATGATGATGCATACGGTTCAAGGCGTTATGCTGCGACAGTCATTATCCCGTATTCCACCGAGTATCATTTTTCCTTGTGCTTTGTTGGGGAATCGAGATCATGCACAAATTTCTGTGCTTCAATAAGAACGCTTAAACACACCGCGTACTCTTGCGTGAAAAATCGAAATATCAACTTCTACTGTCTTTAGCATTCATTTCATTTATTTCCTGCCTTAGCAATTCCAACTATTTTCTGGTATCATCCCCTACTCAATTTATCCGATTTTTATTCTTGTTTCATCAATCCCTTTAAAGCGTTCTTTATACTTTTATCTTTTCCGGTTTCATTCAATCAATAGACAACCAATACAACGGAATACCTATTCTATTTCTCTGTGGTGTATTTCTTCCATTTCGTTTCGTTGCAACATTTCAAATATCCCAGTAGATTTTCTTATCGGCGTCGTAATTCGCGCGATCCAACCTTCCATCAAACAACGCGTCTACTGCGGGGGTTCATGACATCTGCTTCCAAACAAGCATTTTTGTGCTAGTTTTTGTGTGTGCGTGCGTGTTTTGTCTAACGAGGCATCTGCACACACAGTTGAAATTTGTTATCCGAAATTCGCACGTATTCGTTCGTTCGTTCGTTCGATTGATGATCGAATCATCGAAAGATTTCTCATTGATGTTCGATTTACTCGGTGTCCCTAGGTTTCGCCACCAATTTGATTGATCGCCAGTCAGGTCTGGTTGCATTCGGTTGTCGTCATCAAGGGTCCTGTCATGGTCGGCTGACAGCAATGCGTTGTTTTTTGATCTTGTCGGTGATACGGGTAGCACTTATGTGTGCTGTATGTAAAACGAACTCGTCATGTCACTTACTCAATCGAACTGGTTCTGTTGTTGTTTTTTTCGTAGCGAATAGGGTCGCTAATAATAATTGCTGTTTAACTTACTGAATTCTCTTCAGCTACATCCCTTACAACGCCCAGAGTATGCTGTTCAAGCACGTTCCCGGTTTACACTATTCTGACACTAACAGAATTAATGTACAATCGTGCAGTACTTCTGTGTTGTGCAGCTAACACAGTGCCAAATTGATTTGCCACCGGTAGTGATCTGCATACGAAAACACACTGGTGTCTCACTGTCATTTTTATTTGCATTTTACAAATCTGTCTCGGCCCGAGCAACCTGACAGTATCTCAGACCACGTGAAGTCAATGACTGGATCAGGCTTGTGCTTTCATACATCATACACTCCAACACTATTTTTATAATAAATTGCGATTTCAGCAGTATCAGGTTTTATCGTGCTTTCGCGGAGGTTTTTCTTGTTCTCTGATTGCATGGATACTGTGGCTACCGCTTCTTTAGCAAGGGACATATATTTGAGCGAGATTCGTTTCTCAATCGTGCTACTGCAACTTTTACTTTACAAGTTTTACTGAAAATTGCACGCATGTGCAACTATGCTAACTTAATTAGCCACGGTTGGTGAGCTGCATGCTGAAACACGCTGGAGTCTCACTACCATCTTTATTCTCTATTTCTCATATCTGTCTAGACCTGGGTAACTTATAGTAGTAACTTATAGTAATATCGCCCACGTGCAGTCTCTGACTGTGCGGCACTTTACCAAACTTTGTGCTCATAATTTCATACATACTACTGACACGATTTGCCTTCGATAAAATCCATCAATTATCGTTTTTTTGAGAATTTCGGCCCCTCGCTACGTTGCGTGAATCATGTAGAACTTGCTACCCATGACCAAAGTGATGTGTTGCTCTCATCCCCCGAAGTTACACTCCACTACTGGTTTCTGGCTGTTTGCCGTCATCAGGTGGAGACAGTAAGATTAGGTTCAATGAGCCTTGCTACCCACGTGTTTTCTTAAAACCTTTCAATTTCACACAATCACCATAACTGCATCCCACGCCATCGATGCTATTCTCAATCGTGTTTTTCCCACCCCTTCCGTTCCACAGTTATTATCATGGCTATATCACTAGAACGGAAGCAGAGAAACGGCTGAAGCTGTTTGGTATCGCTGGAAGCTATCTTCTTCGTGCTAGTCCGCTTCCGACAGGGGATGGAAAATGGCACAGCATTTACGTGTTATCCTTCTTGTCCTCCAATTCCGTGTGCCAACACTTCAAGTAACCTCGTATTTTCTGCTCATGTTTATGCCAACAGACTCATTCCCAGGTTGCATTGTTTCCAACTTGGAGGCCGTCTTTTTGATTGCCTTCGATGTTGTTTGTCCAGGTACTACGTCCGTGATATTATGCCCGGTGAACGACTCAAACTACCGATCCCACCAACGTGTGTAAGTTTCACCGTAGGCTTGTTTTTGTGTGGCGATTAAATCACATGTTGAACGTATTCCTCACTTTTTTAAATAGCCCCCGGTTGAACTTTACTCGCAGCAGGTCAGAGCAATAGAGAATTATGAACCAGACAGTGCCAATGATCGCTTAAGGTGGGTTGATTATTTTAAATGTTCGTATTACTTTTTGCGTTTTAAGTAGTCTAGTGATGTCATTTAATTGCTACGGGTGGAACTTTCGCTTCACGCGAGTGAAATAAATCCCATAATAGTTGTAAAATTGATCCATTAGTAATTTAAAATATATTTAAAATTATCCAATGAATGCTCGGTTGGTTAATATTAGTCAGATTCTACAACTCAATGTTCGATAGGCTTATAAATCGACACGATATTCCAAATTGTACTCCGATTTCAAAGCGAGCGTACTACACAACGTAATAAAGGTTATCTTTATCCTAGACAACACTGTCACCAACAAGCAAGAGTGATTTTAGCTAACGAGCTTACAATTTACGAAACAGTGAGGCCTAGCGATTCTCTGTCTAGGCCTGGGCAACCTGACAGTAATATCGCCCACGTACAGTCTATGACCCTGCGGTACTTTTCCTGGATTCCGGCTTGTTATCTCATACGATTCTCAGTCCGTTCAACAACGAAAAATCGCTGTAATGCTTCAAAGGCATGGCTACAGCTTGTTTACTACTAACCACTGTAATTTAGCTGTACACATTCAAGGTCGATTTACCCAAGGTCAGCTTGAGTCAGTTGTTGTGACGAATTATTGTCGGGATTATGCTTCTACGTTTGAGGCGTCACGTGAGATTCCATGCGAATCTCGTCACGTGTGAAATATTGATCGCTAACCTCAACGGTCGCGTCAAGGTAGTGCTTATACATGATCATTTCCTATTACCGCTCATAAACTTCTGATTACGGAATGTAAGTCTAAGACTATAAAATGTAACAATTGTCCATATATGGTAACCGATAAAGTCTTCCAGGCAGCAATAATAATCAACTAAACAGCAAAGTAGTTTAAGTACTTGCAATCGTTTCCATTGATTAGATTTGCACGGATGTGCAATCGTGCAGCATTTCTGTGCTGTGCGGCTAACATCATGCAAAATTGATTGGCTAACGGTGGTGAGCTGCATGCTAAGACACGCTGGAGTCTATTCCCCCCTCATATCTGTCTGGGCCTGGGCAACCCGACAGTATCTTAGCTCATGTGCAGTCTCTGACTGTGTGGCACTTTGCCTGGATCAGACTTGTGCTTTCATACCATACCTAGCCATGTTCAACCTGATTCGCGTAAAATGGAAGCAGTCGCATGCTTTTTTTCTCACAAATGTTCTGCTAGACCCGCTCCTGAATGACCTTGTAACTGACCTTGTAAATGTTTAACAGCTGCTCGATCGGGGATCGTTTCCTTCTAGTCTCCGAGGACCCAGATAGTCACTGGGTTTTCGTTATATGTCTACGGACCAGGCATTCTGGCTATCTTCCCAAATGCTGTGTACAAGTGAGTTCTTCCACTGTTTTTTGTCGTTGTTCGTCAACGTTCATTTTGTTAGTTAGCAGCAAATTATGCGTTCGATATAACTGCTTGTTTAGAGTGGCGTTATTTGTGTTCTGAGCTTGTGACATCCTAGGGATTGTGGGGATAGACCCCCATTTTCTGAAAATGCTTCAAAATTGAGTGTCTTTCATGGTTACTGATAACTAAGTCCAAGTCCTGGCCCACGTGTAATCTGTGACTACACGGCACTTTGCCTGGATCAGGCTTGTGCTTTCATTCATTCATTCATTCATTCATTCTTGGCCGTCATGTATGGTTCTGTGTGATCCCACAGAACTGCTTTCACTAACAAGGAATGGTGAGAAGGCGAGTGTTTGACGCCTTCAAACCAATTTTCTTCTGGCACGTAAAGTTTTTAAATCCATGAATGGATGTTCACTCAGGGAAAGGAAAACCCTTAACTGAAACCTTCGGTGCCTTGTGGCTATATCCTATCAGAAGTTAGCTTTGAGAACAAAATCGGTGGTCCAAGTCTAAGTTTGACATTTTGTAGTTGTACTCAACTTTGTCCTGGTAACTTCTGCGTCGATATCGTTGTTCAAGTGTATCACCCTAGCTTTTTTTCTGGGGTGTCTTGGAGAAGAATAAATTTCCGCATAAGCAACAGCTAGTTTTCCATATTGAGCTGCCTTGACGTACATCTCTTTTGGTGCGGCTAACAATAGAGAGCGCATAATGAAGGCTCATTGCTGTCTAAAATTAGCAGAATCATTGTCTTGAGAACGCGGTGTAAGCGATCTCCGCGGCACCTTTTGACCCATTTTTGAGTCGGCCTGTGTAGCGCCTGTACAACCAAGTGCAGCCTACAAGGTAACAAGTAGTTGAAGGAAAAATGGCGCTCTGTGCCCCGTATTCGCCTACGTGTTTCGGATGTGAAAAATGCCCACTACTGGTTTCGTTCAATAGAGATTTGCCCTCAAGTCGTAATAACATTTTTGGGTTTATATGGTTTTTGTGACCTTTGCGATCATTGAGCTATAAGTCTGTCATCGCGTTTAATCTGCGCTAACTAAAAAATCTTGTTATTGACCTATTAACCGGAGTTCTCTTCTTCTTCTTCTTGTAGACGACAGGGGGTCAAGTCCATTGTAGCCGAATCTCTTTATATCACAACATAATCATGATACCTCAGTTGAAGAAATCCTGTCCAGTGTGTTTCAGCTTCGCCGTGATTACCGCAACACCTTATCCAAAAG
>JACCGJ010015619.1:0-28381 GCA_013407085.1 Atriophallophorus winterbourni
AATCGGGTGATATGAGGTAAGGGGTAGGACGATGAGATGCCAGATCAGGCTTAACAGTAAGTGCTCGTGAGGGTGTAACTTGTGGGCTATTTATTGCGCTCCAACAGTTTGAATCAACATGTTGTTCCGTGTATGATGTATTCGGTCCGACTCGGTTTGAGCCGGACCCACTACGTTTTTTGATGTATTGATTGCTTCCGTTTCGGTGGGAATGCTACCGTCTACCGCCCCCAGCCGCGAGTGTGTCTCACTCATTGGTTTGGGTGGCCTAAGTCTAACATCCTTGGGTAGTGTTCGTTTCTTTTTTGTCCATTCCGACCTTACTATTTCAGCCATAGCGCTGGTCAAGAACGTAATCTTCAGAGGTTTCGGTCCATCCCCCTTATATTTTGGCGAAAAAGGAACTCAAAAAGTGTCCACAACAACGGCATTAGAAATATCGAGAGAACACGCAATGTAGCGCCATTGTTTGACGTCGTGCTCTACCGCTTCCTGATTCGATGCTTTAGAAGTATTTTCTGGTACACCAAGTAGAACTATACTTCGCGATACCATTTGTTCCCTGTCGTTCAAGCTGCCCTTCCTTTCCCACCATGTTACATCGGGATATATGCGGCAGTTGGAGTCGGAATCTGACTTGAGTAGGTATGCATTCAGCAGTACGTTCTCGATATCAGCCTCGCATTTTAGTGTTACCTTGAGCAAGCGAGGTTGACCAATATGAGGTGAAGATGAATGGCGGGTTAGACGAGTCACCTTTTCTGCGTTTACATGTTCAATTTTCATTAGGTGACAAAGTTCAGACCATTTATCGACATCATGTTTCTGTTTGCTATCAAACAGGCTTTTTTCGGGACTCGCTGACATTCGTACATATCACGTTCAGCATGTATGGGGTGTTCTTTTTCGTATCGGAAAGTCAGGCGTTTTAGAATGAAAAACCTTTGTGGCTCGACTTTGTGAGTCGTGTACAACAGTTTTGGAGTGTACAGCTGAGGTCGACCGTAACAGCATATCTCTATAAGAATGTCCTACTTCTGTGGTCGTTTTAGCTGATTCCAAAACGGGAATAACCCTGCTTTTTTGCTTTTTTGGCACACGAGTAGCCTTAGTCTTAGATTCCTTCAATGGTGGTCCCGAAATCGATGTATTGATATGATGGTTTACATCAGTGATCACTTGCGTACTCACATGATTTACCAACATCGAGACTGTCTGGGGATCAGCACCACTACCGTTCGTTTACAGGCACTAAGATTAGCGAAAGAGCAAAACATTGCAGATTTTGAGGCGTCGATGAACTTGTGCAGGAGATTTTTTGTAAGAAATAACCTATCAATAAGACGAAGAACTAAATTTTTGAAATTATGATAAATGCATAATGTTTATAATAAATGTATCCATGGATAAGACGCACCTGGGTTTTTAGGGCAACTTATGATAAAAAAGTGCGTCCTATACGCGGGTATTTACGGTACATTGTATCATGTTTTATACGCAACTCGAAAATTGAAGCTAACTATAAAATTCTAATGTAGACTGTAGTTCATATTTTACACTGTACACAATTATTATGTAAAATCAATGTGGAAGTCGAACTTTTGAGTCCATTGTAAGATACAGTTTGGCTTTTTAACACACTGCCAATGCCCAAAAGTTTAAACGAATATGCATGAATGCTTATCCATCACTAAAAGCTTGTAAAGTCCGGAATATGAGACAATAGTGCCTTGCGTTTTCTAAACTAGAGTGGTCTTTCATGAAATAAAATATCAAGTCTCCATTCACCGGCAAGATTTGCGATTATGAAAGCAATTTAACGTTATTCACTTACACTGACTTTCCGATCAATGCGATTCCACAAACTCACACCATTGTAATAGTAACGTGCTCATTATGTATCTTGAAATTAAACGATGGAGTTCTTTAAAAACATATTTACAAATAATTTTTTAAAGTACATTCAGAGTTTGATTTTATGTTTCAATAGCGCTGCGATGAAGCTTCATTTAAAATCGAACAATTTTAGAGGGTCACTAAAATGCGAGTTTCATGTAAACTTTGGTCCATACCTGGTATTTTAGACGCAACAAAAACCTCTTCGCTCAATTTCCTTTGAATACATATTTTATCAGATACCTTTGGCTTAACGAGCTGTTCTTGTACAATTTATATCGATTTCATTTATTTTGTGCGATGAGGTCTTTATTTCATTTTTTTATTTTTTGCACACTTTGTGTTAATACATTAAATAGTTATACAACCCAAAAAATATGCATCTGCTATCCTTCAGAATGAAAAAATATTGAGTTTGTAGTGATGTAAGAGAACAAAATCAGCCTATTCGTAGTGGAAGATAACATCTCATAGTCCACGGTATTCTGAAAACGTTATGTGAAACTCCATTTGATGAGGGTTAATATCTGTCAGTATAATAAAAAAATTTGTGAAATACTGTTTGTATACTGTACACAAAAGTTAATTCAAGAATCTAAATTGAAACCTTGAAAGAGACGTGCATTGATGTTAAATTAAGGAAACGAAAATTATCCGTAAGACCCTGGGCCAATATGATATAATACAATTTTATGAAGCGTCACACACAGAATAAAATGGATGAGTTGCCCCAGAGTTTAAATCCGCATTCTTTCTTGGAACTTCGTGGTAGAATCTAAGGAGACCGAAATATCCTCAAAAAACAGTTAATGGATGCGAAGGTTTATCAAACAATTAGTCGTGTTCAGGTTACAAGGTTGTCAAAGCCGATGCGGTTTTGGGGATAAGCTCCCAATTCCAAACGTTCTCCAATTGCACGCGTCTTATATAGCCTCTGACAACCAAGTCCAGCTCCTGGCCTGCACGCGTGGTCCTGTGTGACCCGGCGGAACTGCTTGTACTGACAAGAGAAAGGGCGAAGGCGGCTGACTGGCGCCTCAAAACCAGCATGCTTCGGGCAGGTGGAGCTCGTAAGTCCATGAAGGCGGTCCACCTGGGGAAAGGAAAACCCTTATCTCAAACCTTCACTGCCTTGTGGCTACATCCAATCATGAAAAAGGCTCCAGGAGTCAACCTCGAGAAAAAATCCGGAGCCGGAGTCCCATTAGGCAGTCCGAAGTTCTTTACAACTTCGCCCTGCCAAATTCTGCGACGGCATCGTTGTCCAAACGCATCAGCCTAGCTGTTTCATTGGTTCCAGGAGTGCCGTGTAGAGAGAGCACTCACTGCATGGGCAACAGCTAGTTCCCCACTTTGAACTGCCCTGGCGTACATCACAACGCACCAATGGAGAGGACACTCCATTCCGCTTCTGCGGATAACAACACGGGAAGCAGCAGATGCCGGTTAAAAGCTATGGCTCGATTGGCGTAGAGCTCAGAGCCTGGGGCTGCTTCCGACGGTGGAGGAGACTTTCAGGTCTAATTGGACGGCCACCGCCCGCCTCAAGCTTGGCAGCCCCCAGCCAATATGGTGCCGTCGCGCCACGGTCTGCTATCCTCATTGGGTGCATGAGGATTAGGAATCAACCTGCTTCGCATAGCCATCTGATCAAACCGCCATCGTGCAACTGCCGTCCAACGAGCGAGTTCTGTTTATCGGTTCAAGCGCTGTGGAATGATTTTTTAAACCTGTTTAGTCATTTAAAGAACTGTGGAACATGCAAATTCATGTGACTGTCATATCCATCCACGGCATCATTTGTGGAATATCAAATCTACGATCACTACGACTGTTTTACTTGGTTATTTGCATCCAATGCATTGCGATAGGTTCCCACGCGAACCTCGCAAATTTCATCTCTTAACCGTGAACCGATCGATACGCGCCTAGGTGTTTTAGTGGAAGCTATCAACACCCACATTCCACGATCAGACGACCTTGGCCAAATAACCTCAACAGCTATCAGATGTCTAGACCTACGAAAACTACGTGTCAAATTTGCAGAAAGGGGGTAAGTGTGAAATCGAAAGTAGTCATGTGTTATATGTGCTCTAATAAGATACACACCAATTGCGATAAACTTTTGACTAAAGAGGCAGTAGTCGTTATTTCCGTAGTTTTCGGACTATACGGCGCTCCGGATTATAAGACACAGTATCAGTGAACGATCTGTTTTCATATATAAAACGCACCGGATCATAAAAAGCATAAAGCGACACAAAAATAGTCGGATAGGTCAGACTTTATTCAAATCATGAACAATAACTGTCAATGTTACATAAAAAGTAAACTAACTTTTTTCAATCATTCCTCTTCTACGAATCCATCGAATTCCTCGTGTTCGGTGTTAGAATTCAACAGTTGGGCCATAGCGGAATCAAGCACGCCCGGATTCCGCTCGTCATCATCCGATTCAATCTCATTGCTGTTGCTTGGCTGTTCGTTAATGATGCCAGCCTTAGTGAAAGCTCGGACAACAGTAGATACCGATACTTTAGCCCAGGCGTCGACGATCCATTGGCAGACAGTGGCGTTACTATCCCGGCGTTGCCTACCTGTCTTGGTAAATGTGTGCTCACCTTGTCATCCATTGCTTCCAAGCGGCTCGCAATTTAGCCTTAAACGCCCTATTGACTCCAATATCTAGCGGTTGGAGTTCTTTGGTCTATTCTCCAGGAATGATGGCCAGCTCCGAATTGGTTTTCTTCACCTGACTTTTGACAGCTTCAGTGAGATGAGCGCGCATATAGTCGTAGATTTATAAGGCCGTAGAAGTTTGGAAAAAGCCATCCGGCCTCCTGACATAAACTTCCCTCAGCCACTCGCTCATTTGCTCTTCGTCCATCCAGCCTTTCGGATTGACCCTAACAATGATTCCAAAAGGAAACGTTTCTTTTGGCAAAGTCTGCTTCTTAAAAAATGACCATGGGTGGTAGTTTCTGACCATTAGCCTAGCAACTAAGAACGACAGTGAAGGAAGATTTCTCATTCCCTGTGGTGCGTATAGATACAGTAGACGTCCCTGTTTTTTCTACGGTACGGTTCATGGGGATGTCAAAGGTGAGATGGACCTCATCCACGTTTGTGATGTGGTCAGAATGGATCTTCGTTTCTATGATATTGCCCTCGCAGTAAGTGCGGGAGATAGCTATCCTTCCATTGTAATACTTTGGCAGTTGCTGTGAAGTGGTGGTTCTTATGTGGATGGAGAAATGACGCCTTTTCATAAAACGGAAGCACCAAGAAGGACCTCCTTCAAATTCGTTCATCTTCATATCACGTGCCATCGCTGTTGCCTCAAGTCGAATGGAGATTGTAGAGACACTTCTACCTGCTCTTCTCTGTTCAGTAATCCACTGCTCAATTTTGTCCTCTAATTCTGGCCATCTTGCCTCGTTCCCTCGAAAACTCTTGTTCGTCTTCTTAACTTGACGCAGGTCATCTTTTTGTTCCCTCCACTTCCGTACCATTGATTCATTAATGTGGATTTGTTTCGCAGACGCTCTATTCCTTTGTTGTACTGCGCGGCTGATAGCCTTAAGTTTGAAATCCGCATCGTAAGCATGTCTTTTAACAGGTGCCATTTCGGGGTATTTAGTTACCGGATGTCAAAGCACCGTACGTACCAGGAATAGTGGTTTCGGTGAGTGAAAGACTTTCATTTTAATCGCTGAATAGTTTCATGTTGATCTGTTGTTGATCGTTTGACTCTGACCCTAAAACAAGTCTGTCTAGACAGCATACAAAGCCGACTCCACGACCATCAGTGATTATTCTTCTACAATCAAGGGGAGTGACATCGTCACTTACCAAAGTCGTATTAAAACATTTTGACAGATTTTTCACCGCAGCGTGATCATACACTATTCATACATAAGGCCCACCAGAATATAAGGCTCACTGCCGATTTTTCGTACAAATTAGTGTTTTTATGTGCGCCTTATAGTCCGAAAAATACGGTAATACTCCTGAAATTACTAGTGTCTGTTATGTGTGCAGCGTTTGTAGAACAAAGTCGTTCAACGGCACCGGGACCAATGTATCACAATCAGGAGACCTGGAAAATTGCGTCAAATACTCAGAAAACAGTTCCCAAAAATTTGAGGAAACATTGAAGTCGATAGTAAATGCCTACAATAACTCATTAAAAATTTAAATCAACCCGAACCCAACGCTACATCCCGTAAATCCACAAGTTGCTCAGTTACTTAAAGAGAATTTGCGGGAAGCTTAACAGCTGAGTAATGATAACGCAAGCTGCGACTCGAATGTTAATCAGATTAGAAAGTAGAAAGGGCGTGTACTGACTGTCCACCAGCAGAATTTCTTCACTTCAAAAACGAATACTGAAAGGAAAACAAATTTGATGAATCTCAGTGTAATTTGCACCAATGTGACGGAGACATCAGGGACACTTTTCTCGAGTAGAAGAACTCACGACATTGAACAATGGTACCAGCTGTGTTCAATGATGGATATGATATCGATACTGCGTGATTCAATAACCCGCCTAAGTCGGCACCTCAATTCTCCTCATCTCGACGAACCACGTTTACTGAGGATAAATTTCAGAAGCCAAAAACCTCGAAAGTATCATTTTAACGAAAGATATGATGGAATCAGTTAAAGCTAACTGGAAAGCAAACCATAGGAATCTCCCGAAGGATGGCAGAATGAGTGATCACAGACTTTCTACGCCTTCTAATAAACCACGGCTTCCACAATCAGACGAGACTCTGATTAGAAACACTGTGGCAATCCCAAAACACGACCGATGTCCGACTCTAGAAGGGTCGGACTAATAGACGAGCTTTCAGCCCCATCACTGTAACGAAAACCACAATCAATTGCCTATATACAAACGCACAATGCCTGTTGAACAAACTAGCTGAACTAAAGGATCTCTGCAATCAGCACTCACTCGACGTCACAGCAATAACTGAGACATGGTTCCGACCTCACATGAGCGATTTTGAGCTCTCTATTCCAAACACGACCCTGTTTCGAAGAGACCGCTTAAGAACAGGTGGTGGAGTAGCTGTTTACCACCATGACCGTTTATACTGTACGGTAGTTACAGATACTGAAATCGATCTGGAAGACAGTTTATGGTGCAACTTGAAGCTTGAATCAGGCGACAGTTGCATCGTTGGTGTAGTTTACCGTTTACGCATCATCATTGAATGCGTATAACAAAAACCTCTTGAAAGCAATGCAGTACGCCGGAAAACAGCGCAATTCGCAATCGCTGATTATGAGAGACTTCAATCTGCCTCAACTTCATTACCGAGTAGATTATCCACCCCTATCCCTAGACCACAAATTTCGCAAACTGTGGTAGCTTTCGATGAAAATAATATAAATTTCAGTAATCAGGACTCGCATTGCACAATCCTGAGAGATTACATAATCAACATGATACATCTCAATTTTAAAAATGTCCCGAAACATAATAGCATAGAACCACACTTTAGAATTCGCAGTAGGACTAGAAAATGGTTGACAAAGCGAAATTTGGCATGGGCTTTTCACAGGGTCTCCAGAACTGATTCGACGTGGGCAAACTTTCGTGAATTGCGGAATCGAGTCACAAATCTCATCCGAGAGTACAAAAAATATCACTAGCTTCAGCTGGCGGTAAGAATGCCGCGAAATCCCAAACTTCTTTATCGAACTGTTAACAACACTACGAAGGTGAAACCGGGTGTTTTTCCGATCATGACAGATAACGGACAAACTGATTCTGTTTTGGAAACCGCTAACGCTTTAGTCAGTTTTTATTCACGAGTTTCCACCCCCCAAAGATGAATTACAACCATCAGAATTGTGCCAGAGACGATATGCGATATATGCATCAGTTCGGAAATAGTGCAGCACCACCTACGCAAGTTGAATATCAACAAGTCCCCGGGAGCTGACGGAACCACACCTGCAATCCTACATTTATGCGACAGTCAACTGTGCGAACCACTTTGTGATTTATTTATTCACTCCTTGAGGGAGGGTGTTGTGCCTAATGACTGGAAGAGAGGAATCATAACACCCATCTACAAAGGTGGAACTCGTTCTGACCGAGCAAATTACCGCCCTGTCACACTCCTTCCAGTGATCTCAAAAATTATGGAGCGAATTGTGTGCGAAAGAATTGTGAGTCATCTCGAAGCCCAAAACTTGTTGTCCAGAGAGCAACATGGATTAAGGAAGTCTCGTTCTTGCTTGACTAACCTACTGAAGACACTGGATGACTGGACGCAGGCAGTGGATAATGGTGGTTGCGTGCATGTGTGTGTTGTAGAACAGAATAAAGGTACCGTTCAGTCGTTTCACCTGCCCATTACCTTGCATGTTATAACTGGTGGTCCTACTCGTAGCAACTCCTCGAAAATGAAGAAAAGATTTAATGTCACTGGACACGAAGTATGAGCCTTGATCTGAGCGTACGTATCCGGGCATACCAAAATTGGAAAAAAGTTCGGTGAGTCGGGAAATCACAGTAGAGCTGGTCATGTCAGGACATGGGAAAGCAAAGGGGAATCGAGAAAATTCGTCAATTACTGTAAGTAAATATCGATTCCGAGTAGATGAAGGAATGGGCCCTTTAAAATCGATACTGAGACGTTCAAAAGGATGTGTTGCTTTAATAAGTGGCTCATTGTAAGGACCGAAAAATTTGGGCTTCAACTGGGAACATACAAGGCACTGTCGAATAACAGATTTGACGTCATCAAGAGAGAACGGAAGATTTTTAGATAGGATGAAATGAAATAAACGTGTGATACCTGGGTGGCATAGTGAGTCATGAATGGACTTTAGTTCAGGAAGCGAATGTACACTAGCACAAAATCCACGGGACAAGGCATCAGCTACGTTATTATCAGGACCCGGTCGATACACCACATCATAGAAAAACTGAGAACGTTCTATATGCCAACGTTGAATTTTGTCGTTCTTGATCTTAGTGGCGATTTTCGCATCAAACATAAACGAAACGGAGGGTTGATCAGCGATTAGTTTAAAATCAGACCCAATTAGATAATGTCTCCATTTTCGAATTGCTTCAACGATCGCCCAAGCTTCCTTCTCGATCGCGGGATGATTACGCTCACTTGGAGAGAGTGTGCGGGAGAAGAAAGCAACCGGGCGTCCGTTTTGGTTGAGAGTAGCTGCTATTGCTACATCGGATGGATCTGTTTCGACAATGAGAGGTACCGCACTAATTCAGATTTCAGGGATGTGTAAGCGTTCAAAGCTTTCCCGGACAGTGGGAAGATTTTATTGTGAACCAGAGGAGGGATTTCATCGGAGAACTGGGAAAACCATCGAGAATAATAAGAGAGCATCCCGATTATTCTATGTTGTGTTTTGACATAACAGGGTGGAGGCAGCTTGAGTGAGGCATTAAAGCGTTCAGGGTCTGGTTTCACATTACCAGCAGATACTTCATAGCCCAACAACTTGTTTTGCCTGACTGAGAAAATACATTTGGTGCAATTTAGAGTCAGACCGTATTTTTCAACGACTTGTAGAAATTTGTTAAGGTTGACTTCGTGCTCCTTTTCGTCTCGCCCACATATAGTAATGTTATCAACGTAAACGAACGTTCCTTGAAGAGATTCGTCACGAAATAATTCATCCATGGCACGTTAAAAACAGACAACCTCGTTGGTTACCCCGAAAGGGATACGCCGGAATTGATACAAATTGCCACAAGCCTCAAACGCCGTATAGAGTCGGTCATTTCGCTTTATTGGAACCTGGTGATATGCACTTTGTAAATCAAGTGCACTGGAAGACCGCGAATTGTGAAATTTTTTTCAATCAAGTCGTCGATTCTCGGCAAAGGGTACGCATCTAATAAAGTATACCGATTGATTGTCTGGCTGTAGTCAACAACCATGCGCTTTTTGTGTTTTTCATTCCTTGTCACCAGAACCTGTGCTCGCCAAGGTGATTGGGAGGGTTCAATTATATCATCATCGAGTAGTTTCGTGATTTCTGAACGAATAAAGAGTTCATCAACGTGACAATGTCTCCTTGACTTTGTAGATATAGGACGACAATCTCGTTGTAAGTGAGTGAAAAGTGATGTTGGCGGTAGCAGGGCGACCGACAAACTACAGAGAGAGAATGGTGGTTTCATTCCTTCAAACGGTATTTCGACTGATCGATGGCGTTGAAGAAAGTCGTGTCCTGGCAAAACATCGGCGCATAGATTTGGAAGAATAGATAGTGTCATGTTTTGGTAGACGTCATTTTTATGTACGAGGGACACAAAACAATGGCCTTTCGTTTGGCTCAGCATGGAAGTAGGAGCCAATATGATTTGATTAGTAGATTCGAGGACGGACCAGCGATTTTGTTGCACGATTGTTTCAGAAACGGAGTTTTCAGAGCTTCCGGTATCGACTAAAGCTTGTAGAGGTACACCATTGACAATTATTTGAGTGACTGCTTTGGCAAGACTGGTTGGGGCTGCAGCTGTAGTTATGGCAGAAGAAAGAAAAGGAGTAGCAAAAGAAGCATGTTTCGATTTGTCACTCGAACGGCATACTTTGTGGAAATGTATTTTTTTCACAAGACTTACATAGAGCATCTTTCGCAGGACACCTATAGCGCGGATGACGATCGTATCCACAGAAGAAACAATTCGTACGAGCTGCCGCCACAGTTGCCTCTGTATTATCATGATTTCGAGCAACGGTAGAATGGGTTGATTCAACAACTGAAGTTGAAATACACTTCCGCGCCCGGTTTGAATTTTGTTTCCACGCTGCTAAATGTTTCGAAATTCATTAAATTTCTGATTCATCGATTACATTTGCAAAAAGATTCAAAATTCTTTTCTTTGCCTTTATTCTAGCTGCAACAGGAAGGCTTCCAAAAGTATAGAGTGCGACGTGTGCCTGCGTTGGGCTCAATATAAATGCTGTGGACTGTCGTCAGCACAATTTAAGGTTTATGCGGCCAATCGATGGCTTACATGGCTATGTGCTGACTGCATGAAGTCCGTTGAAACTTTGGTTGAGGAACGTAAGCGTCTCGAGGAACGTAAGCGTTCTCCTCCTCGTCCATCTCCGAAACCCAAAACGTTTGCCGAAGTAGCTAGGTCAGGGGTCCCGTCTACCTCCAGCCAGCATACCACTCCTTTGAGAACACAGAAGGCGAAATCATCGCCATCTTCCTGTCCCCCAAAGGCTCCATGGAAAAAAGTTAAAGAAAATAGGGGTGTTCACATCAGCCCGACTAAGGACGTTCGCGCTCTAGCTCGGGAAGTCCACCATTTAGGAAAAGTGGTTGCTGAGCTGCAAGCCAGGAACCAAGTTAGCTCAACACGAACTAAAAATGTCCTGATTTTAACGCAGGTTGAGCCTTTTATCCGAGAATCAAAGGCTCGTAAGGAAAGCGATCGGAGAAAGGTTATCGACCTACTCCGTGCTTCAGGCATGCGACCTAATACTCCGCTGAAGCGAGTTCACAGGGTCGGGAAATGGAGGGGTGGCCCAAACGACGCATCTACCAGATCGCCGCGGCCAATTGTAGTCGAATTCACAAAGCAATGTGATCGCGACTACTTCCTTTCGAAAGCAGAGAAGCTTAACTGCGTCGAGGGAAAATGCGTCGTACAACCTGACACCCCGGCACACCTGAAAACTTCTAGCCCAATTAGAGCTAGAAAGTCAAAGTTAGCTGTAACTCGTAGCTCACCAAATTCGCTCCAGAGTCGAAGCTTAGAAAATGACAACAGTGTGGCGATGACGCTAACACAGGAGAATTTTACTCCAACATTGAAGTGCGCCACTGTCGTGCTTCGTCCTTTAGAGGATGAATCGTGGATGAGTTGTAGTGACTCAGACCATGAAGATGGAACTAGATGCCAAGAGTTGTCGTCTGCTTCAAAAACGAATGCTGTATCTCTTGATGAAATTCAGCCTTCAAAAAACGCGAAGCAGCCTCGGGCATTACGCTCGAGGACAAAGAGCTCTTAGGTAGCCCTAACACCGGGAGTCTGGCCCCACACGATAGTGCTCTTCTGTTCTATACAAACGCTTGTAGCATTAGAAATAAATGGGCTGAACTCCTCTGTAGAGTTGACGACACCCACTGCAAAATTGTGGGTGTCACGGAATCATGGTTGTCTCATGATGACCACATACCAGCTTTAATCGCGGATAGGTTTAGCGCCGTAAGAAGCGATCGACCCCTGGGTAAGCTGGGAGGGGCGTTGCTCCTTATTGATAACGCTATTCCCTTCGAGAAAAGTATTTCTTTTTCTACAACGAATGTGCAGATAATATCTGCCTTGCTCATACATGGATGCACGCGTATAGTTATAAGCTGCATCTACCGTAGTCCGAGCTCTAGTTTGGAAGAAGATGCTTTTTTGCAAATTCAGCTCTCGTCTCTTTTAGCCGCATCACCACGTGTTGTAATCTTCGGCGATTTTAATCTACCCGAAATAAACTGGGAGTACCAAACCTCACATGCTCCAGGAGTCGCGAACGATTTTCTGGACTGGTTACACTCCCATGCACTTTACCAACACGTAAACGAACCAACTAGATTCCGCGAGGGTCAGTCTCCGTCTATTCTTGACCTAGTTATTTCAACTTCTGAAAGCGGTATACAAAATTTGGTCGTACTGCCACCACTAGGAAAGAGCGACCACGTAGTGTTAGCCTGCGAGTTACTTCTGTCATTTGGTAAACCCCCACTTAAGATGTCTCGAAGCTTCCATAGGATCGACCTTGCTTCCCTATCACAGGCAGCAGCGCTACTCCCATAGCAAAACATTGACCATGTGGACGGGATGTGGGGGCAGATCGAGAATAACATCCTTCAACTTCAGGATCGATTCGCTCCTCTCTTATCCGTTCGCAAAAAGGGTAAACCTCAATAGTGGTCAGCCTCAGTTTCCCGTAGCGTACGTCACCGCGACGCGAAACGGAGGCGTTATAAGCTTACTCCCTCATGTGGGACTTGGGCCCGTTACAAAGAAGCGCGAAACATAGCTGTTTCCAAGATACGTGGAGCAAAGATTTCTTTCGAAATGAGACTCGCTCAAGAGGCCCATACTCATCTGAAACGTTACTACAGCAATGTTCAATCTAAAGGGTCAACACGAAAAGGTGTAGGTTCCTTGAGAAGGGACGATGGATCAGCCGTCATTGCAAGCACCAAAAGGGCTCAATTGTTTTACGCGCATTTTCAAGACGTACAACGCCGAGATTATAACTCGAATGCATCTGCGCCATCACTCCAATGTGTACTCTCTGATCGCCCCCTCTGCACTGACCTTACATTCGAGGTACACATTGTTGAGAATATATTGGCCAGCCTAGCTTACAACAAGTCGGCTGGGCCCGATAGCATCCATCCACGAACGATCAGACTGCTAGCGCCTATGTTAGCTGTGCCGATCACAGAACTCTTCATATCATCCCTCAGTCAGGGCACCCTTCCTTTAGACTGGAGAACAGCCGTTGTAGTACCTATCCATAAGGAAGGAGCTTCCTCGGCGGTCAATAATTACCGCCCGGTTAGCCTCACTAGTGTACTATGTAAGGTTATGGAAAGATTGATCCGCGATAAAATATGTCATTATCTAACCAAACGCTCTCTTTTGAATGGCGCACAACACGGCTTCCTAAAAGGTAGGCCATGTCTGACAAATTTGTTGAGCTTTCTTAACGAGGTTACTAAGAGGATGGATGATGGTATAGCTGTAGAAGTCTTCTACCTCGACTTCAGTAAGGCTTTCGATTCAGTCAACCATAGACTCTTGCTTCTCAAACTCACAGCCATAGGAGTATCAGGGAACCTTCTGGGCTGGATTCGTGCATTCCTCAGCGACCGTTCCTTTACTGTCAGGGTAGATGATACTTACTCCGCAAGTGCGCATGTAACGAGTGGGGTTCCCCAGGGCTCAGTCTTGGGGCCGTTGCTGTTTCTCATTTTCATTGATGATCTAGCCAGCCAACTGCGCTCACCCTGTTATATGCTTGCTGACGACGTTAAAATTGTCGGTAGGTCGGATAACTCCGATCTGATAAGTGATGTGGAAGCTGTAACAGCATGGGCGGGTAAGTGGGACCTTCCCCTTAACCTAGATAAGAGTCACTTGCTCTCTACACTAGCAGGCAACATGATTGTGTCTACGCCCCCAGCTCACACGGAGTTCCGTAGGGTAAAGTCTACTAAGGACCTAGGAATCGTAGTCTCCGCAAACTTAAGTGGGCTGACCAATGTGCTGCTGCAGCTCAAAGGGCCAGGAGGGAAATCTTTCGACTACGTTCAGTCCTCACTTGCAGAAAAGCTGAGGTGTTATTGCCCCTCTACAAGGCAATAGTAAGGCCACATTTAGAATACTGTATCCAGGCTTGAAAGACGTATTACCAGAAGGATATAGTGCAGCTAGAAAAGGTACAGAAGCTGGCCACTCGCATGATCGAGGGGTTAGCACACACCAATTATGAAAATCGTCTATTAGCACTAGGACTTTTCTCACTTAGGAAAGGGCAACTTAGGGGGATCTTATAGAGACCTTTAAGGTTGTCAAAGGATTAAGTTGTCTAGAATTCGATGACTTCTTTCGGTTCTCTCCTTTGGTTGGTACACGCGGGCACAGTTTTAAGCTAAGTAAACAGCACACTAGGCTCGAATCCAGAACGCACTTCTTTAGCATCCGTATAGTGAACGCGTGGAACACACTTCCCGCAGAACTAATCTTGGCAACTTCAGTAACTGCGTTCAAACATGGGCTGGACGAACGGTGGCAGGAGCTCTTCCCGGAGCATTACCCTTGAGACTAAATCCCTAATTTTTATGATAAAAAACAAAAATATTCGAAAAATATTTTGAAACACAAAAAAGAGTTTCTTTTTTAATTTTTTTTGCATTTGTGGAAATAAATTGCTGTCCATCGTCTTTTCATTCGATTGGACATGCAACATGCATAATTCTCTCACCTTTCGGTGATGAGACATCTCCCATCTTCCATTCACAGTTACACACGCCTGTGTTACTTACCAATCAATCCTGGTAGTGGTGGGTGTTTTCAAGCACACCTCCGAAAGAATCTGGGCACTCGTTTCTACTTGGTCGACTATCGCCCTGTGATACTGATACTGATACTGATACTGAACAATGGCTGCACCGTAGGAACTAGAAACAGATTGGGTAAACGAAAGGGCCTGTTGTTGAGTGAGATCAAGTGCTTTCGCCTGATTGAAAGCAGATTTCACATCAAGTGATTTATGTTCTAATAATTTTTGACGAATAGAGCTGGAAATTAGTCCGCTTATGAAAGCGTCACGAATAGCGTTTTCTTGATTCTGCTCCGCGCTAACAGCTTTAAAATTACAATCCTTTGCCAAATTACGGAGCTTCTGCATAAACTGGTCGAGATTTTCAGCGTGGGATTGTTTACAAGTAGCAAGTAAATTGCGTGAGAATATTTCATTCTTAGGTTGAACGTATAATGAGTGCAAAGCAGATATGGCGGTTTCGTAGTCGGTATATCCAGAAATGAGTTTGTAGACGGAGGGAGACAGGAACTGTATAAGAGTTTTCAATTTATCAGAGTTCAATGATTGAATTATGTCGAGAAAGTTTGTGAACGTTAAAAACTAGTGTTCCCAAGATTCAGTAGCATCGCAGGAATTCGGATCAATATCGAATCGTTCAGGGCGAAGAAGACGGTCCATTATCTAGTTGATTAAATTGTTGTAGAACAGAATAAATAAGCAGCCACACGGTTAGACGACAACGCCTGATTGTAAGGCTTTGATCAACTAGAGAACACGAGTATGAGCTATAACAAAAGGAATGTCAAAACAACACGACAGTGTGTTACTTGGACATATCAAAGTCGTTTGATCGCGTGGACCATTCTATACTCCTGCGCAAGCGCATGATGTTGTTATTAAAGAGTGCCTTCTTGCCTGGCTGAGAAGTTAATTTCTTGATCCCAATCTAATTGTACGTATCGATAGTGTGATGTCTAGGGAAATGGAAGCCACTAGCGGTGTCTACAAAGTTCGGTACTCAATCCGGTTCTCTTTTTCGTCTACTTTAACGACCTTCAGAAATTCGTCACAGCCAAAATGGTTCTCTTTGCGGATGATGGTAAAATTTGGATGCGAATCACGTCAAGTGTGGACTGGTTGCGCTTACAAAGCGACTTATATATTGAACAGCTGGTCAGAGCGAAACAAAACATCCAAGGATTTCACATTCGCATACAACATTGGATCGAAACAACTGGAATGGACAACCAAAGAAAAAGACCTCGGCATATGAATTAGTGGGAGTCTGAAGTTCAGCATGCAATGCGAAGCAGTGTACAACGGAGCCAGCCGCATGCTAGGTATGCTTCGGCGTATTTTCGGACATTTTTCTGGGAATCATTCTTCATGCTTATAAATACGTATATTAACCCGGTGATGGATTACTCAGTGCAAGCTTGAGCACCGTGTCTACAAAAGGACATCAAGCTGCTCGAGAGGATTTATCACAGAGCAACTAAAATGGTTGGCTGTCTCCGCAACCTACCATATGAGAATCGAATTGAGCAGTTTAATTTGGATACACTGCTTTGCAGAATGGTTCGATGCGATCTAATACTAATCTACAAAATAATGAACTCCGAGACGCACCCTCTGAGGCTGCATTGTCTGTGACGTGAGTAACGCGTAGTCCACCCGTTTTTTATTTCGATAAATTCAAAACAACGATTGGGATATTCTACGGTACTGTAATTAACAACAATTACAACAAAATTAACTATACAAACCTTAATGGTATAGGAACGTCACAGCAACAAGGTCGCCAAATACTCCAGAATCAAATTTAATTCAAACAAAAGACGACCTGATATAAAAATAAGAAGAATCGATTTACCAAAATGTCGTCCAAACTTTCTGTGACAATCAAAAATGACACTCAAAATAGCGTCCTAATTCAAGCAAAATACTGAAGCCGAAAATGGCAACCAAATTCCGCAACAATGACCGACAATGGCAGAAACAATAAATTGAAACAAACATTTGACCGAAGTCGTGTAAAGAAAAGGTTTACAATAACAAAAATGATTACAAAAAGAAAAGTTTTATATCAAAAATACTGTAGGAAAATTAAACACAAGCAAAATCTATTTCACAAAATTCAGGTTTTAAAACTAGGTTTAAAATAAAATAAATGTTAAAGGGAGAGGAATAATTTCAAACTACTTTGAACCTTACATTTCCTACCAAATTCTTTCTAGGGCTCAACTGTGCAACGATTGTTCGACGATTACCCTAACGAATTCGGAGCAGCAAATGACTTTATTTAGTGGCGAGTCACTTCCGCCACATCAAATCACCATCATTTATTATTAGTAGCTTTTTATAGAGAATGCGGTTGCAAGCCGCAGACTCACCACATTCTCCGGTGATGCTTCTAGCCTTATAAAGAAGAGTTGTCCTGATCCTTACCCAAGTCACCCACCTCTTGGGACCCTTTTAACAAACATACTTTCCGAATATTACGCCGGATCACGTCATCCTTTGTTCGTATGCTGACCGTTCGTACCAAACCATCATCACTCATTTCCGCTGTCTCAATAATACCAAGCGGCCACGACATTTTCGACAATTCTTCCGACACAACCAATACTACATCACCGGGAATCAAATTGCGACGTGTGTTGATACATCGTTGTCGTTCTTGTGTTTGTGCGGTGAGAACACTTACATGATTGACAACTGTCGAACAATCGGTTGGACACTGTAGCACCCATCCAAGTAACGTCTTGGTAGAGAATGGTTGCTTTCGACCACTTAAACGTTGTTCAAGCACCCAATGCGCATCCGGTACGTTACAGCCAATAAGCAAAGTTATTTCTCTTCACACATTCTCTGAAATCTTCAGATCTTTCAAATGTGCATACCTCGTGCTGATTGGAGATTTCAGCACTACTTCAGGTAACTTTGAAACCGTGTAAGCTTCGGCAACATGAATTATTTCATCACTGTCAAACGAATGCACATCGAAACTTAACAACGAACTTTTCAACTTTCGATGTAGACCAAGTGTTGCTACCGACACATCAACTGGCGCACTGGGAATACAAAATTTCTCAACATAACTCTGCGAGATCAAAGTTGTATCAGAGCCGTTATCAAGTAAAGCCACGAATGGAACAAGTCCAACTGGCGTGTCAATGTTCACTTTCAGGTAGCCTAAGCTTACTGCTGTAAAGAGAGCAGTATCACTGCAGTTTATACTTCTCATTTGCTCATTAGGACGATCATAATGCAGCGAAGAATGGTGTCGTCTACTACAACCTTCAACGGGACAAGTCTTCGTAACCTTGCAATCGAATGCCCTGTGAGACCGGCAAGAGCAAACGTAACATATTCCATGCTGCTTAGCCATATTCCATCTGGCTTTTACGTCAGCCTCCTGATAAACAGGACAATCTTCTATCTTATGAGGTCCTCTACATTGAAAACATTCAACCAGCATTGGCCTCGGTTCTCTCGTAGTCATAAACACCCTCCTTCCATCTGGCATTCTTGGTTTCTCGTATGGCTTCGAAGAGACAGATGTTCTATCTATTAGCATGCCAAATCTGCTCCTGGCAATTCTTGCTCTACGAGATACGAACTCGGTCAGACTGGCAAAATCAACTTCTGACCCGTCAGCAAGCATGGTATCCGCTGCGTCAGCCCACTGCTGTTGTAGCGCAACAGGGAAGCATTTCACTAATCCTTCCAAAGTTGTGACTGAATTCAAATCAGCGTCACACTTCATTTGCTTCAATGTGATTTGGCAATTTTCCATTTTTATGGCCAAATCAGACAAACCATCGACTTTGTTGGAAAGTCTTCTAGCTTCATCAAGCAACTCCTCTAATGTTGACCTGGCAATTACATGCGGTAGCCCAAACAAATCTTTCAAAATCATTTTGCCCGCGTATAACCCTCATGGGGTTGTAGCATGACGCATGCATCAATTGCTTTTCGAGACTTGCCCCGTGTTGATTCTTATTGAGAATCAAGGAAATTCCCCAATATGGAGTTACGCGCAAAATCCCAGGTATTTCAGAACCAACGAGGATTTGTCAACAAAAGCGATACTATATTGAGGCAATCAAAATAACTGAAAAACATACCTCAATTATTGGGTTAACCGGGTTAGATCCGGGTCAATATCAAAAACAGTATCGAGCACGTATCACGTTACGCACACGAGTCCAAACCAAAAATGGCGCAGATAAAATGGAGTCAATTATTCAAAGAGAAAGAGTAAAACAAAAGTGCAGTAGGAAACAAGAAAAATATAAAGTGTTTGGATTTCACAATTCACATGAAATATTACAAATAGATATTGGAAGGTGAAAGGATTCAACACCGCCCCCCAAAGCCACCTTGGCTTTCTAACTATTATCACCTTCCAAAAACCATACTCGGCGTATATCTCGTTTAGGCCTTCCATCTGCAATGCGATGCAATACTTTACGCAAATGTCCGTCTGCGTCCGATATGATAGCCCTTTTCCACGAACCGCGCGATGCATTCTCGTTCTGGCAGAGAACATAGTCACCGTCAGCAAAACCACTCCTGTAATGCTGTTAGTTAAATCAGGACCAGATGAAGATAGACGCTTGGTACCGACAACAACCGGAGACAGAAGACCCGCTTTCGTCGAATTCGCCGGCGATGCTGAAGACATTGCTTTCACACGGGAAACAGCAACATCATCGTCACTCGAATCAGAGTCCGAACTGGACGCGTCAGCACGCTTCGATCCAGCGGCACCAGTTAACGAAGAGCCTTTGGCTATCAGGGGCGTCGCTTTCGTAGACAACGCTGCAACCTTTGCATTTCCTGCAGCAACCACTGCAACATCATCGTCCCTCGAATCAAAACTCGACGTAGCATTACGTTTCGAACAGGAAACTAACAAACCAGCACTCTTACCAATCACGTTGGCTGGTGACACTTCATTGTTCGATGTATCACCACCGCAACCTTCCGGACTGTTCCACCGATCACGTGAAATGGACATATCAGCAGCTCGGCCAGGTCCCCCGTCAAATCCGGAATCAAATACCAGTTTCGTGGGAATATCCAGATGTGTCTTCAACAGACCTGATCGCGTCGTCAAATCAGTCTCAGTAAAATCAGTGGTCAAATTATCACGATTACAACAAGGCGAAATAAAACAATCAGGACGTCCACAACTTTGCGAGAAAGGCTGAATCGTGACAAAGTCATCAACATCTGCAACGGGTGCCTTTCGATCAAACACAGCAACCGAAATTTCTGGTTCACCAGAGCTATTGCAGTCAAACCTTTGGATATTTGGGATTGGACGACAGGTCAATGTGGTCATGGTGCAGTGGTTATGTGCTTCGCTGGGGGGAGTGAGGTCCCGGGTTCGAACCTCGGTGGCGACAATATTTTCGAAATAATTTTCGTCATCGGTAAGAAGACTCAGCATTCTTTCTAAATAGAGTTTTCTAATTTCTCTCTCCTTTATCTCAATTTTGATTTTATCGATAGCGATTTCCTGCTCTAATTTTCTCCTTTCTCTTGCTTTTCTTTTTCTTTCCATTTCGTTGAGTCTTGCCTCTTCTGGTTCAGCGAAACGGTGTCCGAATCTTTGCAAAGATTGGGAAAATGAACTGTGGGGAGAGTCATTAGTGAAAGTGTCCTCAGGAAAGGTATCAAAAATCAAATCCAACTCAGCAGAGACTTTGTTCTCGAGCGACATGGTAAAATCTTTCTTGAGAATTCCACTGCTATACGATTGCTTGAAAATGTCGAATCAAAATTCGGGAAGACGGATGAACACTCCGAATTAATTGAGTACTGTTGATTCTTATTGAGAATCAAGGAAATTCCCCAATATGGAGTTACGCGCAAAATCCCAGGTATTTCAGAACCAACGAGGATTTGTCAACAAAAGCGGTACTATATTGAGGCAATCAAAATAACGGAAAAACATACCTCAATTATTGGGTTAACCGGGTTAGATCCGGGTCAATATCAAAAACAGTATCGAGCACGTATCACGTTACGCACACGAGTCCAAACCAAAAATGGCGCAGATAAAATGGAGTCAATTATTCAAAGAGAAAGAGTAAAACAAAAGTGCAGTAGGAAACAAGGAAAAATAGGAAAGTGTTTGGATTTCAAAATTCACATGAAATATTACAAATAGATATTGGAAGGTGAAAGGATTCAACACCCCGACAGTAATACATCAAATAAAACAGTCGCTGGCCTAGATCCATAAGCCTCGACTCAATGTAACATTCAAACTGTTTCAGGAACTTCCAATAGTTTATTGGATTACCGTCAAAGTAGGATAATTCTACTTTAGGCAATCCGATACTCATGTCCATCGCTGGTTGCAAATAGCCTACCGCCGAGTCTAACCATTCAGTTTTGCTACTTGTACCGGCGATCAAGTTTTCTTCTTCAGCGACTCCTCGTCGTTCATTTGTCAAGCGCTCTATCGTTGATCTAGCAGCATCTAAATCGCGCTTTAATTGCAACACTCGTTGAGAAATCGCAATGCTATCTCTATCATCATCGTTTTCCTTAGAAGCTATCTTAGAAGATATCTTAGGCATACTAGATGAAATATACAACAATGTTCCAAAACGACAAAGAATAAATAAAATAAGGACGTCACCAAAATTGTGAACAGGGATTAACTGTCAAATGTTCAATGTCACGACGATCGGGGAGTTCTTCGCCAATTTTGCTCAATATAGCTTCAATTGAACGAACCAAAATGCGTATTTTCTCCGGTTGAGACAAATACTGTACCAGTCAGAAGACAAGTTGTGATGCGAATCCAATTGAAACGATCCAACTTGAGCACAGAAACCGAATTGATGCAATTCAAGAATTGAGTACTTCTCGCCAAGTTCGAGAAGAATCAAATTCCAAATTAAGTACTGTATTGTCTGTGACGTGAGTTACGCGTAGTCCACCCGTTTCTCATTTCGATAAATTCAAAACAACGATTAGGATATTCTACGGTACTTAATTGTATAGGAACGTCACAACAACAATGAAGCTAAATACTCCACAATCAAATTCAATTCAAACAAAGACGACCAAAATGTCGTACAAACTTTCAGTGACAAGCAAAAATGACACTCAAAATAGCGTCCAAATTCAAGCAAAATACTGAAGCCGAAAATGGCAACCAAATTCCGCAACAATGACCGACATTGGCAGAAACAATGAATTGAAACAAACATTCGACCGAAGTCGTGTGAAGAAAAGATTTACAATAACAGAAATGATTACAAAAAGAAAAGTTTTATATCAAAATACTGTAGGAAAATTAAACACAAGCAAAATCTATTTCACAAAATTCAGGTTTTGTAACTAGGTTCAAAATAAAAGAAATGTTAAAGGGAGAGGAAGAATTTCAAACTACTTTGAACCTCACAGGGGCATTTATTTCGCCTCCGGTCAAGCCATGCCACACGTAGCCACCCATTTGCATTCGATATTCCACATTTCCACCGGAACTTCCGTCGGTTCTTCTATTCGGTGCGCGTTTGTTTCTTATGGAACTCCCTACCGTCAGATGTTTTCCAATCATCTAGTTAAAGGATTTTCAGGAACAAATTGGATATATTTATGCGTAGTAACTCCACCCTACATCCGGTTTATATAAAATGATTTTTTTCCAAACGAATATTATTTTTACCCATCATACCGCCACAATATATGATATTTTTTGAAACTACAAAACTGTCGATCTTTCTAATGACTCAATCTTTTTTGTATATATATTTATTGTTTTTATACGAATATTCTGTGGTGTTGTACAGCTACCAGATTTTTTATACCATAAATTCTCGAACCTTGAATCTTGAATCTACCGAATGAGGTCAGCAATATGTGGCATTTATACCAATGATTTGAATATTCGTGGTTAAAATGGGAACGCTTTAAATCACCACAGGATTGCGGTGTGAATGGAAATATGAAAACGGTCAGTTTAGTGTGCAAATGCTGAAAGATTTCTCAATGTACGTTGTATCATGTTACATAGACAACTCGTGAAAAATAATTGTGAAATGAAAATGAAAGCTAACTATAAAATTCTACTGTGGCAGCGGTTCATATCTTACACGGTAAACAATTAATATATAAATCGATGTGGAAGTCGAAAATGTGAGTCCAGCTGGATTTTGGTTATAAAAATGTAAACTTTGGACGATACCATATATTTTAGACACAACAAAAACCTCTCCGCTCAATTTACTTTGAATACTTATTTTATCAGATACCTTTGGCCTAACGAGCTGTTCTTGTACGATTGATATCGATTTCATTTATTTTGTGCGATGTGATCTTTAATTCCCCTTTGTTATTCTCAGTCCACTTTGTTTTCATACATTAAAAAGTAGTAAAACCCAAAAAAGATGCATCTACTTCCTTTTAGAAAGAATAAAGATATTGAGTGCGTAGCGACGGAAGTGAGCAAAACCTGCCTCTTTCTAATGGCAGCCAACATCAAATAGTCCAGGTTATTCTGAAAACGTTTTGCGAAACGCCATATGATGAGGGTTAATATCTATTGGTGTATTTGAAGGAAATTTGTGAAATAAATTTTGTATACTGTATGCAAAATATATTTCAAAAGTCTTAAGTATAATCTTGAAACAGACGTCCGTCGGTCTGAAAATTAAGAAAGGTAAACAATCCATTCGACATTCGCAAACTATTGTATATTACACTTTTATGAAGCGTCACAAACAGAATAAATTGTATAAATTTGCCCCGGGTTTACTTTCGCATATTGACCGGGAAATTCACAATCGAATCTAAGAAGACCAAAATATGGTCAAAAACAATTAATGGTTGCGAAGTAATTTCAAACAATTAGACGTGTTCAGTCTTGAGTATTAGATGCAAGCCACATCGTCCATTTAGACGATCCGATAGTGTTAGGACTCGTTGTTCTAAGGCAGTGGTGGTCAAACTTGCATAGACAACTCAAAAAGGTGGATCCAGGTTGGATTTCCACAAGTGTGCGCAAATGTAAGTAGCCACTATTCATATTATGTTTAATTTTTGATTAGATGTTTCAAATTCGTTACACCTGATTGTCTTAGGTATGCACCGTGACATATCTCAGCCACAATATTAACCGATCTCGATCGTGTTTACTGGTATCATATTGAAGTGAATATACACCGTTTTAAGCTAATCGACAACTGATCCGTGTATCCCTTACGTGACGTGACAATCGTAATTTTAGTCTTAACTGCTTAGCGGGACGATCAAAGAGAGTTGGTGGTTAAGGTGCTACGTAGTACTGCTCCCTGTCTCAGCTGTGATCATTGGTGTGACGAAGCTTTTATGTCGGTAACGATGTTTCAGCCAAGACCTTCTTCCAGCGATTGTATTCGAGTTTCTTTGAGTTAGGATAGTAAATGTTTCTTTATAAAAGTATTTTCAGCTAATATAACCATCATAGCTAAAAGCGGTTCGGTCAGCTACTTTGTGTTTAACACAGTGGCCACCCGGCTTGCCTTAATTATCCTGAGTAAAATACGTTAGATTTTTGCACGCTTCTTGGTATATGTATTTCCTATTCGCAGCTCTCCTACACTGAGGACTGTTGCGCAATCCCACTTACTCTCAGCAATCGGCGATCGATACAATGTTCGCCGAAGTTGTTCAAACTGATTTATGGTATACTCAAACGCACAAGTACAACTGTTGAAAAAATGCTATTGTAACCAATGCGACAACCACTAATTCAAATCCGGGTGGATTTGTCAAGCCCGGTTTTCGTTCGTTTACGGTAACCTACAGCAGGTATGATATCAAAAAGAGACCTGGGGATGAAATCAATCAAGAGAACACTGCACTCGAATTATAATGCTAATCGCTGCGTTCTCTTGTTTATTGCGATTCGGGTGTGAGTGTTATTAACTTTCAAAATGTTAGACTCGTGGTGAATTGTGATCCGATCGACAAGCGAATAGTTAAGCATGGGATTACTGACGTTGGATTGTGTATCCACAAAGCCAATGTAAAAGTCGTAATTAACGCTAATGAAAGAAAAAGCGATTTGACCGAGATTGCCCTGAGATAATATTCTCTCTGGCTATTAGATATGTATTTGGAAAGCAAAGTATCACAATGGAGAAGTATGTGGCAAATGGGAATTTTATTGTTCCATATATGTTAGAAAATAGATGGGCCGAAATTTTATCCGTATATCCTATCATCTGTCTTGGTTAGAACGGATTACATATTCGACGCTCATCATAACTAATCCCTCGTCATTTTGTAATAATTTATTTTCAAGCGAAAAAGGTCTCAGAGTACAGTACGTTTTTCACAAAATACGTTGAATTGATGCAAATATAATTACAAATAGCTTAAACAATATTTTTGTATCCTAATGTGAAATAACGCGGCCGCTGTGCAACCAAAGCTATGAAAAAACAACTGTGTGAACAGTTATGTGACGTGAAATTTGTTGCTCAAATAATTTAAATTATCTTCAAACAAACATAATGATCTTTTGAGATGAATAATGCTTTGCTGCTCCCGGTCAAATCAAAACGCTTGGTGCTTCAGTTTTTGACATACATTGAATAAACAATTTTACTCAATCACATATTTTTGGTCGACATTTTCGCACTTCTTGGTTACTTAGAAATAGTTTTTGCGCCTCCTTTGAACCGCATGAAAGCAAACATGTACGTACGATGTTTTGAACGTTCCGACGTATATTCTTTGCAATTGCATAGCTCTTTAATTTTTTACAATAGATCTTGAATATTATGTCTTTAAACTTGAACAACTCCAAAATAATGTGTTCCTCGAACACAGAATCACAAAGTGATTCTTGGTCAAGCACTCGAGGCGCTTACGGATGACCAAAGTGATGTGTTGCTCACATCCCCCGCACTTAAACAGCAGTAGGGGTTTCCGGCTGTTTGTTGTCATCGGGTGGAGGCAGTAAAATTAGCTCCAATAGTCTAGAGTAAAAGATCATTAGGTGAATATTCGATTGAAAACCGGGGTTCCTTACACGAACCCTCTGTAACCGTCGCATTCAAGTATAACTTTATTTACCACTACACTACGTTTTCATGGCTCACTGTCTCCACCTGATGACGGCAAACAGCTAGAAAACCGTAGTGCTGTGTAAAAGCGGGTTAAGAGAGCAACATTACTTTGATCATACATAAGCGCTGTTAGTGCTTCACAAAGAATCACTGTTTTGCTTATGGGTTTGAATATAGTGGTTCGTTGTACGACCCATATCTAACAGTAGCATTTAAGTATAACTTTGTTAAGACAGGGGGTAGTTTACAAAATTTTATATACATCCGATTAGCTCGAATAAAAAATAAGGTAAAATATGAATAATGTAGTCTTTTAGGAATCGTACAATATTTGCGAATACATGAGAAATGTAAGCCTTGTCTACGGCGTAAACGACTCCATAAACTCAAAAATATTTATTTAATCTATCTACTGATATGCTAAGCAGTGTTAATATTGTTTGGGATATTTGTTGCTCGGGTCGTTGTTGTATCTTACTTTACTTTGTTTTCTGAGCTTGTTGAGTTTGCATCGGACGTTTCGTTGCCAGACTAGGTAACATCTTCAGCGATTGTTAGCAAATTGACTGCTTTAATTGGCACTGACGTTTGTAGTTGGCCGGCCGACCATTGGTCACGTGATCGCATGTGATTAGCTGCTTTTTCGGTTCTTCGACTCAGTCGCATTCGTGCGTAGATGTTGTCCAAGCTCACGTGTTCGTTGGGCCGGGCTAATAACAAAGCAGCACGAGAGTTCATCGAAGCCTGGCACTCCGGTGAACGATCGATCACGTGACCAATGGTCGGTCGGCCAAACAATCGTCAGTTCTACTTAGAGCAGTCAATTTGCCAACAATCGCTGAAAATGTTGCTTAGTCTGGCAACGAAACGTCCGATGCAAACTCTACAAGCTCGGAGAACAAATTCAAGTAAGCTACAACAACGACCCGAGCTACAAATATTCCAAACAATATTAACAAACTCTGAGCGTTTGGTACTCAAACGCGCTCGTCGCTGGAAAACTTTTGCAAAAAGGTTCGCCTCAACAAAAGAACAACTCTTCTTCTCACATGAGTGCCTACGGAGAAGAGTATTACCAAAAAGTGTTCGCTATCGACCACCCATCGATACCTCAAAAGCTCACAATCTAGCTGAAGACATCGGCCGCCGAGCCGTCCGCATATTAATCACAAATGCACATGATCGCTTACGAAAATATAAGAAAGTCATTGAGGAAGCAGAAACATATTGCCGCCAACTACTTAAAAAAGATACGCTAGAACAGTTACGACTTGCAATCGCAATCTCGACAGAAACCACCAAGAGAAGAAAACGCCAAAAGTTAACGGACAAGCTCCAGAGACTTACTTCAAAACACACAGAACAAGGGACCGGGAACTGGATAAAGAATAGTTCAGATAGACCCCTTACAGACAGCGAACAGAGCGTACTGATGCACGGCCCAAACTTCAACTGCAAGAACGCAGACCCAGTCACCATTCCAGGCAACTCTCTGTTTTCATAAGCCACCAGTCAAATACAGGCGTAATCTAAATCGAGTTGACTGGAATGCTGTGCGGCTTTCCGCTTTACGATGTGACTGGTTCTCTGAAACCAATGACATCGAAAGTAAATGGTCGGTTATTAAGCGCAATATTTTAAGTCTTCAAGACCTCTACTGTCCTTTTCGACCTATACGGCTAAAGAACAAGCCACCTTGGTGGACTCCTGCGGTGCGACGCAACATTATTAGGCGCGACAGACACTGGCGGAGATACACAGCCTTACCAACCTATAGAAATTGGTCGTGCTATAAGGCTTCGAGGAACAACACAGTAAAGCTACAACGGAAGCTTAAGCGATGCTACGAAACTTACCTGGCGAAGTCTGCTAAAAAGTACCCTAAGAAGTATTATAGTTATGTTCAGTCTAAGGGTAAGACAAGGGAGCACATAGGTACCCTAATATTAGACAATGGCCAGAAAGCCAATTCTGACCCCGAAAAGGCAGCAGCTTTGCTGGATTATTTTCGAAGCGTACATAGAATGGATGGCGGGGATGCGATTCACTCAGTCCCAACTCTTAATACGGAAATGGGTGCCTCACTAAGCGAAGTAGTTTTTTGCACGGATGATGTCGCACGTGTCCTAAAGAATCTAGACGGAAATAAATCCGCCGGACCTGACGATGTGCATCCTAAAATTGTAAAGGAAATATCTACGGTACTAGCAGGGCCTCTATGTGAGTTATATAACGAATCGTTTTGCAAAGGCATCCTACCAGATGACTGGAAGAAAGCCATTGTCGTACCCATTCCAAAGGGAGGTTGCGCAAACATAGTTAAGAATTTCCGAC
>JACCGJ010015622.1:0-11057 GCA_013407085.1 Atriophallophorus winterbourni
ATCAGAGCTGAAAATGCCAAAATTTCTGTCCAAAAACTGCGAAGGTTTCAGACAAATCTGAGATACACGATGTTTAAACCAATCAGATCTGACAATGCTTAATTCTTCATTCTAAGAATTACAAAAGTTTCGAACCAATCTCAGTTCGACGATGTTTCAACCAATGAAATTCGACAATGCCTATTATTTCAGTCCAAAAACTACAAAGGTTTCGAACTAAACTGAGATTGACGATGATTACACCAATTAGAAGTGACAATGCTTGATATTTTAGTCCAAAAACTACAAACTTCATGAACCAATCTGAGATCGACGATGCTCAATCCAATCTGAGCTGACAATGCTCAATATTTCATTCCAAAAACTAAAAACATTTTGAACTAATCTGAGATCAACAATGTTTGAAACAATCAGATCTGACAATGATTAATATTTCATTCTAGAAACTTCGAACGTTTTGAACCAATCTGAGATCGACAATGTTTGATCTAATCAGAGCAAACAATGCCTAATATTTCAGTCCGGAAACTACAATCGCTTCAAACCAATTTGAGGTGGAGGATGTTTAAACCTATCAGATCTGACAATGATTGATATTTCAGATCAAAAACTACAAAGGTTTTGAACGAATCTCAGATCGACAATTGTTGAACTAATCAGAGCTGACATTGCTCAATATTTTAGTTCAAAAACTGCAAACGTTTCGAACCAATCGGAGAGCGACAATGTTTGATCTAATTAGCGCTGACAATGCCTAATATTTTAGTCCAAAAGCTACAAGCATTCAGAATTAATCTGTGATCGACAATGTGTGAACCAACCAGACATGACAATTTTCATTATTTAACTTCAAAAACTACAAACGTTTATAACAGATCTGAGATCGAAAATGTTCAAACCAATCAGAGCTGAGAATGCTTAATCTCTGTCCAAAAACTGCAAACATTTTAAACGAATCTGAAATCCACAATGTTTCAACTAATCTTAGCTGACAATGCCTGATATTTTAGTCTAAAAACTACAAACATTTCAAACGAATGTGAGATCACAAAGGTTTGAAAAAATCAGAGCAGACAATGCTTGATATTTGAGTCAAAAGACTACAAGCGTTTCGAAACAATCTGAGATCGACAATGTTTGAAACCATCAAAGCTGACAATGCTTAAAATTTCAGTCTAAAAATTACAAACGTTTAGAACCAATCTGAGTTCCACAATGTACAGACCAATCAGATCTGACACTGCTCATTATTTCAGTCTAAAACTACAAAGGTTTTGAACGAAACTGAGATTGACGATGTTTAAATCAATCATAAGTGACAATGCTTGATATTTTAATCCAGAAACTACAAACGGTATGAACTAATCTCAGATCAACAATGTTCGATTTATCAGAGCTGACAATGCTTAATATTTCAGCTCAAAAACTACGAACGTTCCAAACTGATCTGAGATCAACTATGTTTGAACCAATCTGAGCTGACAATGCTCAATATTTCAGTCCCATAACTAAAAACGTTTTGAACAAATCTGTGTTCAACAATGTTTGAACAAATCAGAGCTGACAATGCTCAATGTGTTATTCTAATAACTACGAAAGTTTTGAACCAATCGGAGATCGACGATGTTTGAACCTGTTAGAAGGGCACCCTTTGACGTATACACAGTGAACGAACTGTCGATTAATCGACCAATCAAAATCGATGGTGAGTTCCAATTGTGATTTATATTCACTATGATATTCACAAATTGGATCAACTGTGGTGCTCGTTGCATTCGGTCAATACACGAGTTCAGTGACGGTTACGTTCTCTCTGATCACACGGGCTGGGCCAACAGTCGTACAGTACAGACCATAACAACTTGGCGACGGGGAGAAGAGAACCCAGCAATTCGAAATGGCAGTCATAGCAGAAGAAGTAAAATCAATACTTCAGCAGCAACAAATCCAATTCGAAGAAGCTCAAGCCCGTTTCATGCAGACACATTTGAAAAAATCCGAATGTTATTTATCAAGACAAGAAGACTGATGCACAAAACCCAGTGGTAGATGCAATCATCAACATCATCCCCAATTTCAATTACGACCAAGAAATCGGTCTCACCTTTGAATCTTAGTTCAAGAGATTCAAATTTATTTTTCAATCAATTTTCGAATAAAGTTTTGGCGAACAGTCTTTTTCCATTTAACAAACGTTATAACTGCATGATATTTGTTAAGCAGGACTGCGATGAATTTGTAACTTATACAGGAAAAGTATGTGGTCTGCAATCAGAGAATGATCAAGAGATTCGCACAAGACCACCGTCACTACTCGATCAAAATCCGGAAATGAACATGACGTAAATAACAACCGAATGCCTGAGGCTACTAAATTTGAAGCGTGACACTGCGCTAGTCGAACAATACTCCTGCCAAAATGAGCCGGTGTTGTTAGCAATCAAGCAGCAAGGCAGACGGCAGAATGATCACCGTGTTGATCAAAACACCAAGCTTCAATCCCTGTTTTGCCAATATGACGAACGGCATTTTGCGCGTTATTGCTCATTTAAGGAGCACCGATGCCAGAAGTGCAACATAGAGGGGCATAACGGAAACTATTTCAAGAGATCAGTGTTCAACGATCTCTATCCTTTTTCGCCACCTTCAAGACCACAGAAAATGGAAATTCAGCGGAAGAAGAGCCACCTCAAATTAATTCCGCAAAATACAAAGCAAGATGGTGGGCTGATCGAAGACGTATTCCAGTAACCCGCCTGCAAGTGAATCCGAAAATGAAGTCATACGACAACCAAGCTTAAAGGGGATGGTGTTAGGAGGGCACCCTATGTCGTATAGACCGTGAGAGAACTATCGAATAATCGACCAATCAAGATCGATGGTGAGTTTCAATTGTGCATTTATTCACTGTGATATTCACACATTGAATAAATTGTGGTACTTTTTGCATTCGGTCAATACACGAGTTCAGTGACGGGCTGGGCCAACAGCCGTACAGTACAGATCATAACAGAACAAATCAGAGCTGACAATGCTTAATATTTCAGTCTAAAAACTAATTGAAGATCGACAATGTTTAAACCAATCAGAGCTGACAATGCCTTATATTCAACTCGGAAAACTTCAAACGCTTGAAACCTATCTCAGAACGATAATGTTTAAATCAATCAGATCTAACAATGCTCAATATATCAGTTCAAAAATTACAGACGTTGTAAATCAATCTGAGATCGACAATGTTCAAACCAATCAGACCTGACAATGCTTAATGTTTCTGTGAAAAAACAAACGTTTTGAACTAATCTGAGATCGACAATGTTTGAACTAATCAGAGCAGACAATGCCTAATATTTCAGTCTAAAATCTACGAACGTTTTGAACCAATCTGAGGTACACGATGTTTGAACAAATTAGAGCTGACAATGCCTAATATTTCAGTCTAAAATCTACGAACGTCTTATATCAATCTGAGATCAGCAATGTTTGATTTATCAGAGCCGACAATTCTTATTATTTCAGTCCAAAAACTACAAAGGTTTTGAACAAATCTGAGATCGAGAATGCTTGATTTATCAGCGCTCACATTGCTTAATATTTCAGTCCAAAAACTACAAACGTTTCAATCTAATCTGAGATCGACAATGTTTGAACCAATCAGAACAAACAATGCTCAATATTTTGCTGTAAAAACTACAAACGTTTAGAACCTATCTGAGATCGTCAATCTTCAAACCAATCAGAGCTGACAATGCATAATATTTCAAACCGAAAACTACAAACGTTTCGAACCGATCTGGGATCGACAATGTTTGATCTAATCAGATCTGACAATGCTTAATATTTCATTCTAAAAACGAGGAACGTTTTGAATCAATCTGAGATCGACAAGTTTTGAACCAATCAGAGCTGAAAATGCAAATATTTTACTCTAAAAACTAAGGACGTTCAGAACCCATCTGAAATCGTCGATTTTTAAACCAATCAAACCTGACAATGCCTAATATTTCAGTCTAAAAACTACAAACGTATTGCACCAATCTGAGATCGACAATGTTCGATCTAATCAGAGCTGACAATGCCTAATATTTCAGTCTAAAAACTACAAGCAATTTGAACTAATCTGCGATCGACAAAGTTTGAACCACTAAAAGATGACAATTCTCATTATATAACTACGAACACTACAAACGTTTGGAATTTATCTAAGATCGACAATTTTCAAACCAATCAGAACTGAGAATGCCGAAATTTCTGTCCAAAAACTGCAAACGTTTTGAACAAATCTAAGATCAACAATGTTTGAACCAATCAGAGCTGACAATGCATAATATTTCATTCCAAAAAATATGAACGTTTTGAACCGATCTGAGATCGACGATGTTTGAACCAATCAGAGCTGACAATGCTCAATATTTTCGTCTAAAAACTAAAAACGTGTTAAACTAATCTAAAATCGACAATGTTTGAACTAATCAGAGCAGACAATGCTTAATATTTCAGTCTAAATTCTACAAACGTTTTGAACCAATCTGAGGTACACGATGTTTGAACCAATTAGAGCTGACAATGCCTAATATTTCAGTCTAAAATCTACGAACGTCTTATATCAATCTGAGATCAGCAATGTTTGATTTATCAGAGCCGACAATTCTTATTATTTCACTCCGGAAACTACAAAGGTTTCGAACAAACCTGAGATCGAGAATGTTTGATTCATCAGAGCTGACATTGCTTAATATTTCCTTCCAAAAACTACGAACGTTTCAATCTAATCTGAGATCGACGATGTTCAAACCAATCAGAACAAACAATGCTCAATATTTTGCTGTAAAAACTACAAACGTTTGGAACCAATTTGAGATCGACAATGTGTGAAACAATCAGAGCTGACAATGCCTAATATTTCAGTCTAATTCTACAAACGTTTCGGAGCAATTCGAAATCGAACATGTTTGATAAAATCAAAGAAAAAACAATGCTTAATACTTCAGTCCAAAAAATACAAACGACCTAAACCAATCTGAGATCGACAATATTTGAACCAATGCTTAATATATCAGTCCAAAACTACGAACGTTTTGAACCAATTTAAGATCGACAATGTTTGAATCAATCAGAGCTGACATTGCCTAATATTTCAGTTTGAAAACTACAAACGTTTAAACCAATCTGAGATCAATAATGTTTGAACCAATCAGAGCTGACAATGCTCAACATTTCACTTCAAAATCTACATACGTTTGAAACAATCTGAGATCCACAATGTTTGAACCAATCAGAGCTGACAATGACTTATATTTCAGCCTGAAAAACTACAAACGTTTTAAACCAATCTGAGATCGATAATGTTTGAACCGATCGGAGCTAATAATGCTCAATATTTAAGACTAAAAATAACAAACGATTTGAACCAATTTGAAATCGACAATGTTTGTACCAATCACAGGGGATAATACTGAATATTTTAGTCGAAAAATAACGAACGTTTGGAACCAATCTGAGATCGACAATTTTTGAGTCAATCATAGCTGGAAATGCTTATTATATTAAGCCCGAAACTACAAACGTTTCAAACCAATTTGAGATCGACTATGTTTGAACCAATCAAAGCTGACATTGCCTAATATTTCAGTTCAAAAAATACAAACAATTTGAACCAATCTGGGATCGACAATGTTTAAACCATTCAGAGCTGACAGTGCTTATCATTTCATTTCGAAAACTACAAAAGTTTTAAATCAATTTCAGATCGACATTGTTTGAACAAATCAGAACTGGATTGCTTAATAGTTCAGTCTAAAAACTAAGAAAGGTTGTGAACCAATTTGAGATCGATAATGTTTGAACCAATCAGAGCTGACAATGCCTTATATTCCAGTCCAAAAACTACGAACGATTTGAACCAAATTGAGGTCGACAACGTTTGAACCAATCAGAGCTGACAATGCCTAATATTTCAGTTTAAAAATTATGGACGGTGTTAACAAATCTTAGATCGACAATGTTTGTACCATTCACAGCTGACAATGCTTATTATTTCAGTCCAGAAACTTCAAACTTTCCGGAACAATGTGAGATCGATGATGGTCGAACCACTTAGATCTGACATTGCTAAATATTTTGGACCAAAAACTACAAACGTTTTGAACCAGTTTGGGATCGACAATGTTTGAACCAATCAGAACTGACATTGCCTAATAATTCAGTTCGAAGACTAAAAACGTTTTGAACCGATCTGGGATCGATAATGTTTGAACCAATCACAGCTGACAATGCCTAATATTTTAGTCTAAGAACTACAAACGTTTTGAACCAATTCAAGATCGACAATGTTTGAATCAATCAGAGCTGATATCGGCTAATATTTCAGTTTGAAAACTACAAACGTTTGAACCAATCTGAGATCAATAATGTTTGAACCAATCAGAGCTGACAATGCTCAACATTTCACTTCAAAATCTACATACGTTTTCAACCATTTTGATATCGACTATGTTTGAACCACTCAGATCTGACATTGCCTAATATTTCAGTCCAAAAACTACAAACGTTTTGAACCAATCTGGGATCGACAATGTTTAGACCAATCAGAGGTGACAATTCTTAATATTTCAGCCCAAAAATTACAAACTATTTGAACGAATCTGAGATCGACAATGCTTGAACCAATCAGAGCTGACGATGATCAATATTTAAGTCTAGAAAATACAAACCTTTTGAACCATATTGAAATCGACAATGTTTGAACTAATCATAGCTGACAATGCCTAACATTTCAGTTCAAAGACTAAAAACGTTTTGAACCAATCTGAGATCGACAATGTTTGAACCAATCAGAGCTGACAATGACTTATATTTCAGCCTGAAAACTACAAAAGTTTTAAACCAATCTGATATCGATAATGTTTAAACCGATCGGAGCTAATAATGCTCAATATTTAAGACTAAAAATAACAAACGATTTGAACCAATTTGAAATCGACAATGTTTGTACCAATCAGAGGTGATAATACTGAATATTTTAGTCCAAAAATAACTAACGTTTGGAACCAATCTGAGATCGACAATTTTTGAGTCAATCATAGCTGGAAATGCTTATTATATTAAGCCCGAAACTACGAACGTTTCAAACCAATTTGAGATCGACAATGTTTGAACCAATCAAAGCTGACATTGCCTAATATTTCAGTTCAAAAAATACAAACAATTTAAACCAATCTGGGATCGACAATGTTTAAACCATTCAGAGCTGACAGTGCTTATCATTTCATTTCGAAAACTACAAACGTTTTAAATCAATTTCAGATCGACAATGTTTGAACCAATCAGGACTGGATTGCTTAATAGTTCAGTCTAAAAACTAAGAAAGGTTGTGAACCAATTTGAGATCGATAATGTTTGATCCAATCAGAGCTGACAATGCCTTATATTCCAGTCCAAAAACTACGAACGATTTGAACCAAATTGAGGTCGACAACGTTTGAACCTATCAGAGCTGACAATGTCTAATATTTCAGTCCAAAACGTATGGACGTTGTTAACAAATCTTAGATCGACAATGTTTGTACCATTCACAGCTGACAATGCTTAATATTTCAGTCCAGAAACTTCAAACTTTCCGGAACAATGTGAGATCGATGATGGTCGAACCACTTAGATCTGACATTGCTAAATATTTCGGACCAAAAACTACAAACGTTTTGAACCAGTTTGGGATCGACGATGTTTGAACCAATCAGAACTGACATTGCCTAATAATTCAGTACGAAGACTAAAAACGTTTTAAACCGATCTGGGATCGATAATGTTTGAACCAATCATAGCTGACAATGCCTAATATTTTAGTCTAAAAACTACAAACGTTTTGAACCATTTTGATATCGACTATTTTTGAACCACTCAGATCTGACATTGCCTAATATTTCAGTCCAAAAACTACAAACGTTTTGAACCAATCTGGGATCGACAATGTTTGGACCAATCAGAGGTGACAATTCTTAATATTTCAGCCCAAAAATTACAAACTATTTGAACAAATCTGAGATCGACAATGCTTAAAACAATCAGAGCTGACGATGATCAATATTCAAGTCTAGAAAATACAAACCTTTTGAACCATATTGAAATCGACAATGTTTGAACTAATCATAGCTGACAATGCCTAACATTTCAGTTCAAAGACTAAAAACGTTTTGAACCAATCTGAGATCGACAATGTTTGAACCAATCAGAGCTGACAATGACTTATATTTCAGCCTGAAAACTACAAAAGTTTTAAACCAATCTGATATCGATAATGTTTAAACCGATCGGAGCTAATAATGCTCAATATTTAAGACTAAAAATAACAAACGATTTGAACCAATTTGAAATCGACAATGTTTGTACCAATCAGAGGTGATAATACTGAATATTTTAGTCCAAAAATAACGAACGTTTGGAACCAATCTGAGATCAACAATTTTTGAGTCAAGCATAGCTGGAAATGCTTATTATATTAAGCCCGAAACTACAAACGTTTTAAACCAATTTGAGATCGACAATGTTTGAACCAATCAAAGCTGACATTGCCTAATATTTCAGTTCAAAAAATACAAACAATTCAAACCAATCTGGGATCGACAATGTTTACACCATTCAGAGCTGACAGTGCTTATCATTTCAGTCCGAAAACTACAAACGTTTTAAATCAATTTCAGATCGACAATGTTTGAACCAATCAGAACTGGATTGCTTAATAGTTCAGTCTGAAAACTAAGGAACGTTGTGAACCAATTTGAGATCGATAATGTTTGAACTAATCAGAGCTGACAATGCCTTATATTCCAGTCCGAAAACTACGAACGATTTGAACCAAATTGAGGTCGACAACGTTTGAACGAATCAGAGCTGACAATGCTAAACATTTCAGTTCAAAATCTACATACGTTTCCAACCATTTTGAGATCGACAATGTTTGAAGCAATCAGAGCTCACAATGCATTATATTTCAGTCTCAGAACTACAAACGTTTTTAACCAATCTGCGATCGTCAACGTTTGAACCAATCAGAGGTGACAATGCTTAATATTTCAGCCTAAAATTACAAACGTTTCAAACTAATCTGATTTTGATAATGTTCGAACCAATCAGAGCTGACAATGCTTAATATTTCAGTATAAACACAACAAGAGTTTTGAACCAATTTGAGATCGACAATGTTCGAACCGATCAGAGCTGATAACGCTTTATATTTCAGTCTGAAAACTACAAACGATTCGAACCAAATTAAGATCGACGACGTTTGAAACAATCAGAGTTGACAATGCTCGACATTTCAGTTCACAAACTACGTACGTTTCCAACCATTTTGAGATCGACAATGTTTGAACCATTTAGAGCTGACAATGCTCATTATTATGGTCAACAAACTACAAGCCTTTCAAACAAATTTGAGATCGATAATGTTCGAACCAATCAGAGCAGACAAGGCCTTTTATTTCAGTTCGAAAACTACAAAAGATCTGAAGCAATCTGAGATCGATCATATTTGAACCAATCAGAGCTGACAATGCTTAACATTTCAGTTCAGAAACTACATACGTTTTCAAACATTCAAGATCGACAATTTTCGAACCATCCACAGCCCACAATGCTTAATATTTCAGTCGAAAACCTACAAACGTTTTGAAACTATCTGGAATCGAAAACGTTTAAACCTATCAGAGCTGACAATGCTCAATATTCCAGCCCAAGTACTACAAACGTTCTGAACCAATCTGAGATCGACAATGTTTGAACCAATCAGAGCTGAAAATGCCTTATATTTCAGTCAAATACTACAAACTTTTTGAACCAATCTGAAATCGACAGTATTCGAACCAATCAGAGCTGACAATGCTCATTATTCTAGTCCACAAACTACAAACCTCTTGAACCAATCTCAGGTCGACAATGTTTGAAGCAATCGAAGCCTAAAATGCTTATTATTCCAGTCAAAAAAGTACAAACATTTTTAACTTATCAGAGATCGACAATGTTCGAACCAATCAGAGCTGACAATGCATTATATTTCAGCCTAAAAACTACAAACGTTTAGAACCAATCTGAGATGGACAATGTTTGAACCAATCAGAGCTGACAAGTTAATATTCGGTCTGGAAACTACAACGTTTTGAAGAACCAATCTGAGATCGACAGTGTTTGAACCAATCAGAGCTTGATTATTCTCAGTATTTTGTCCACAAACTACAAACCCTTCTGAATGATCTTCGATCGAACAATGTTTGAAACATCATAGCTAACAATGCCAATTTCGTCAAAAACTACGAACGTTTTGAACCAATCTGAGATCGGAAATTTTCGAACCAATCATTGCTGACAATGCTCAATATTTTGAGCCAGAAACTACAAATGTTGTAAACCAATCTCAGATCGACAATGTTGGAAACAATCAAAGCTGACATTGCTAAATATTTCAGTTCATAAAATACACACAATTTAAACCAATCTGAGATCGAAAAACATTGAACCATTCAGAGCTGACAATGGTTATTATTTCAGTCCAAAAAACAACAAACGTTTTAAACCAATTTGAGATCGACAATGTTTCAACCAATCAGAGCTGGATTGCTTAATATTTCAGTCTAAAAACTAAAAACGTTGTTAACCAATTTGAGATCGATAATGTTTGAACCAATCAGAGCTGACAATGCCTAATATTTCAGTCCAAAAACTACAAAGGATTTAACCAAATTGAGATCAACAACGTTTGAACCAATCAGAGCTCACAATGCATTATATTTCAGTCTAAAAACTACAAACGTTTTCAACCAATCTAAGATCGACAACGTTTGAACCAATCAGAGGTGACAAAGCCCATTATTTCAGCCCAGAAATCACAAAGGTTTCAAACTTATCTGTGGTCGATAAGGTTTAAACCAATCAGAGCTGACAATGCTCAATAATTCAATCTCAACACAACAAGAGTTTTGAACCAATTTGATATCGACAAAGTTCGAACCAATCAGAACTGATGTCGCCTAATATTTCAGTTTAAATACTACAAACGTTTTGAA
>JACCGJ010015623.1:0-17358 GCA_013407085.1 Atriophallophorus winterbourni
TTCACGCGACTACCACCCAGAATTAGCCGGACTCACGACGATACAGCACATATTTCCGACTCGAGACTAAACTGTCGAAGGTACTTTCATTCTGTACGTGTATGCTTTACCTGGAACTCTCTACATTGTAATGTTGCACATTCACCCAACTTGAATATATTCAAATCGAATTTGGGCAATTTCATGTTGACCAATCCAAACTTTGAAGCCATATATTCTACACCAAAGAAGCGTTGAACTTTGAAACCAGTTTCTATCCGATGGATTTTTACTTGATTCCTGAACTGCTCAGTAAGCAAAAAATCCCGTTTTTCTACCCATGTTATTCGTAACTCCCATAATATTCTGTGGTTTTTGTCAAGCTATATGCTTTTTAGACCATCGAAATTGCATTGAATTGAATTGAATTAAAATTGAATTGAAAACGTTTTTTTCTTTTTGTCTGTTTGAAATCTTCGACGATCACGACGCCAAAAAATTATCAGGATTTTATTTAATGAGCACCGCGTTATAACCGATGCTGAAAAAGAAAAAGCAGTTTCTCTTCACCAGCACGGTGAGATGTAAACTTAAGTAGAATCGTGTATAAAAAACTCTAGCATTCACTTGATTTACGGGATAGAACTGAAACGTGATCTACCTAAGCAATTAGGCAAAGTATTCACGAAAAAACTAACATTAGTTGCCGTCCAAACCCTGTGTAATATGTACATTGAATTTATTTTATTGACAAATAACTGTTTAAATCTACTGGTATTTTTGTATATTTTTACCATTTTTGTTTTACCGAACTACTTGAATTTATTCGTTCTTGAGCTTATATTTCTGTATCTTTATTTGGCCGTTTGCGCGTTATTTGAAGTTGCAATCATTCGTGGTCATTGTTGCTGTTGAATAATCTTGTTTTTGGATTCAGTACGAAGCGGAATAATTGAGGTTTGCTATTTTTATTGTATAATTATTTTGCTTCAATAGTACCGTACTCATCTCACGTATTGTCTTGTCAATATTTTGGTGGGCTTGGACGCGTCACTCAACCGTTGGATAGACACATTGGTGTTTATATCGTGACTGAAATCTTTGACGTTGAACTCGATTTTCCCCGGACCGAATTGTCGGTTACAGTACTCAATTGGCTTCGTTCGAGCAAATGAGGAAAACGAAGAAATCGTCGAAGAAAACGACTGAACACGACCAAAAGGATCCTTTGGACGGGCAAGTCGGTAATCTTTCATTGGTTGATAACATGTCATGCTCTGGTTCGGTAGGTAGTTCTAACTCTGGTAATCTTAGGGCGCAGTTTGTGTTAGCACAAATAGAGGAAGAACAGAAGCGTCAGGAGCTTGAGTTAGGACTGTTGAACGCTGCGAATGCTACTCGACTTGCACGACTTAAATTGGAACTGTCTGAGGATGGAGATTCTGGCCAGGTTGCTGGAGACGGTAAGGCTGAGAAGACCGTCAAGGAATATCTCAGCTCAGTTAAACTCCAAGAAGCACGCAAAGGGTCAAGTCATTTCCCTGACCGTGTAACACCGGTGATGCCACGAGTAGAATTGCAGTATTTTGATGGCAATCCATGCCAGTATTGGAAATTTATACGTCAGTTTGAAAACTATATTGAAAGTAATGTTTTTGACGACGGACAACGTATGCTGTATTTGCTGCACTATTGTAAGGGTCAAGCGCGAGATGCTATCGATGGATGTAGTATGTTGTCGCCCGAAACTGCCTACAAAAGGGCGCGAGAGATATTAACTGATCTCTACGGACAGACTCACGTTATCGCGCGGTCAATGATTGACCGGTTAATTTCATCCATGGAAAAAGTAAAGTCAAACGGGGTTTCGCTGACACAAATCTCGATAGAGATGCAGAACTGTGAGACTGCTCTATCTCAGATGAATTGCGATGCGGACCTAGATTCGTTGACGACACTTGAATTAGTCGTCTTTAAGCTGCCACACGAATTGCAGGATCGGTGGGCGAGGTTAGTTGATGTGATTCACCGAGACAATCGCCAGCCAAAGTTCCACGATTTGCAAAGTTTCATAGCAGACGAAGCGCGAATAAGTCGTAGTCGTTTCGGTCAAATCGCAACGAAAGCAAATGTGAAGGTGACTGACAAGACAGGAACAGAATTTGCGCGTATTCATAATACGGTGAATCAAATGGACCAGTTTCACTCGAAGATAGCCGTTAATTGCTATGTTTGTGGTGGTGAACACCATTTGGAGAAGTGTGACAAGTTCAGATCTTACGATGTGACCGATCGGTGGAACGCTGTCAAGAAACATCAGGCTTGTTTCTTGTGTCTTTTCAGAGGTCATCGTGCTACGGATTGTCGAAAGAAAGGCCTGTGTTCTGTTTCTGGCTGTAACGGAAGACACAGTCACCTCCTTCATATAGGCCAGAAGGAAGAAACTGAAAATTCTCTGAAATGTAACAGTCTGAATACTAGTTACGAACGTGTTCGTCTAGGCACATTTCCTGTTACTATATTGGGACCACATGGCGCAGTAGATACATACGCTATGTTAGATAATGGTTCTGATGTGTCCCTGGTGAAAAACAGTCTTCTAATAAAGTTGGGAATCCAACCTGAGAAAGAAGTTTTGCATGTTCGAACACTAAATTCGGTATCTCATCTAGACTCAGGCACGACGGAATTGTCTTTGGGGCCATTGGGTTGCCAAGAGCCTGCCGTACTCATAAATCGTGCATTCTGTGTACCGGAGTTACCGAGAAACAATAGTTGTTCAGCGGCTATAGACGCCATGCCGTGGGAACATCTGAAAGACCTTGACTTGCCTGACATTCCTGATAAAACTATTGGCCTGCTTATTGGAGCAGACGTACCGGATGCGCACTGGGTGATGGAGCAGAGATTAGGTCGCCGTAACGAACCCTTTGCTTATCAAACAACACTTGGCTGGGTGGTTTTCGGACCAGTTATCTCAGACCCGACACGCAACAAGTTTGTGTTCAGTGTGCAACGGGAAGACACGGATGTGGCTGAGCAATTGAAGTTGATGTACAATAATGAATTCGAGGATAGTGCCTCATGTGATCAACAACTGTCGAGGGACGAAATAAAAGCCGTTCAAATTGTCGAAAAATCTTGTCGTTTGAAAGATGGGCATTTTGAAGTGTGTTTACCTTGGAAAAAAGATTTCCACAGACTCTGCAGCAACCGTGAACAAGCAAAGTCGCGTTTACAGAGTCTGCGTTCTAGGTTTCTGCGAGATCCTGAGTTACTTCAAAGGTATGCAAGTGTGATGGAACACAATTTTATCTGCGGATATGCAACTCATGTTCGAGATCATTAATTGTCGACAAACTTTCGACCTCGATGGTATCTTCCTCATCACGCAGTTATTAACTCTAAGAAACCTGGTAAGATAAGGGTTATACATGATTGCGCCGCCAAGTTTGGAGGTGTATCACTCAATGATTGTTTATACCAAGGTCCAGATACACTGCGTAGCTTAGTTGGTATACTTTTGCGATTCCGTAAAGAGGTGATCGCGCTCTCTGCTGACACTGAAGAAATGTTCATGCAAATTTCTGTACCTGTTATTGACCGAGGTGCTCTCAGGTTTTTGTGGTGGCCGAACAGTGACTTATCTCAAACTCCTACTGAATACCAGATGGCGGTTCATTCTTTTGGAGCTGTTTCTTCGCCATTTGTCGCGAATTTTGCACTCAAGCAGACGCTTGTGCATTGCGATCAGAACGCCTTTCCGCTGGTTGCCGAAGCTATTCAAAATAACTTTTATGCTGACGATTTGCTGATTTCTGTATCAAGGGAGAGTGATGCAATAATCTTTGTCGACAAAATTCACCGGCGTGGAATACCTACAGATATCTACAGTGACAATGGAGCAAATTTCGTTGGCGCTCAGAGAGAGAGCTTCGAGAATGCGTGATAAAGTGGGATGAGCATAAAATAAACGAACATCTTGCATCACAAGGAACACGGTGGCATTTCCAACCTCCGTATGCAAGTCATCGTGGTGGTATTTGGGAACGCGTTATCAGGTCTGTTAGGAGGATACTGTTTGGATTGTTATTGGAGCAAGTTGTATCAGATGAAGTAATAAACACTTTGATGGTCGAGGTTGAACGTATACTGAACAATCGTCCATTAGTTCCGGCCTCATCGGATTCCGCGGAAGCTGTGGCTTTGACACCTAACCATCTATTAATTTCACGAGGAAATGCGGGACTACCGCTTCTGTTGCTCAAAATTATCTGCGAGGATGGAAGCAAGCCTCTTATCTAGCTGATATTTTTTGGCGTAGATGGCTACATGAATATTTGTCTACACTCCATACCCGCCAAAAGTGGTTTCGAAAACACCGAAACTTGAGGGTTGGGGATTTAGTTCTCGTGGTGAACGACGCAACACCTCGTGGATCCTGGCCCTTGGGTGGAGTAACTGAATACGTTTTGTCGAAAGATGGGTTAGTAAGACAAGGTTGTGTGCAATCGAGAGGGGTAGTGATTAAGCGGGATATTCGTCAACTTTGCTTTCTAGAAGCAGATTCGAATATAACGGATGGAGATGCAACGATACCATCGAACCTGGATGCTGTTACCGGAACTGGGTTTGTCACGTAAAGGGACCAGGCCAGCTGGATTGGTTGTGGTAAGGCATGGAAAACGTCTGGCTTCTAACCAATCTGGCTGAAAAGGCCGGTGAATTTTGTCACATGTGTGAGGCATGGAGAACGTCTTGTGCATGTGACATTATCTCACTTTGTTCCTAGATAATAACGTCTGATAGCCATTATGATATAATCAGCGATGGGTAAAGATATAGGGTAGGATACCAGAGCATGTACGTTGTCAGCCTTTGAGAAATCCGGCGCGGATTTCGGGGGCGGTGTAAGATGTACATTGAATTTATTTTATTGACAACTAACTGTTTAAATCTGCTGGTATTTTTGTATATTTTTACCATTTTTGTTTTACCGAACTACTTGAATTTATTCGTTCTTGAGCTTATATTTTGTATCTTTATTTGGCCGTTTGCGCGCTATTTGAAGTTGCGATCACTCGTGGTCATTGTTGCTGTTGAATATTGTTGTTTTTGGATTCAGTACGAAGCGGAATAATTGAGGTTTGCTATTTTATTGTATAATTATTTTGCTTCAATAGTACCGTACTCATCTCACGTATTGTCTTGTCAATATTTTGGTGGGCTTGGACGCGTCACTCAACCGTTGGATAGACACATTGGTGTTTATATCGTGACCGAAATCTTTGACGTTGAACTCGATTTTCCCCGGACCGAATTGTCGGTTACACCCTGCTTAAACCTCGAAACGGAACAGCAGGATATAAGTTCTTTTGGAAAAATGTTCCAGAAGATTACTAACCGAAGGCAGAAAAGGTATTTTCCGGAGTCTATCCGACATCGTTTCTTTGCAATTTTAAGTTAATCGCAATTTAATGGGACCTAAAAGGTTTCAATTATGTCACCTTTAAAGGACGGTGCCTAAGGGAGAAAAGATCGAGAGACATCAGGCGTGCTGCGTACGGTTTCCCTTGCTGAACCTCAATCAAGCGAGTTGCATCAACGAGTGCCAAGAGAGTTGGCTCTTATTGAGGTTCAGTGGGCGGTTCCACTGGTATGACAAGTTTTACCCTCTTAAGGTCGTGTATCAAGGTATTTTTGTCCGTTGTCCCGATGAACTTCACATCATCAGCAAAAATAAATCATGATCACTTCAAGGTAGACGACAATTCATCAATAAAAATCAGGTACTCTACTGATCACAACAGTTTGTTGAGGGAACGTGGCTCCTACCCGGACCCAGAATTGCATAGTGAGAAATGAATCGTGAGACCGAGTGGCTTCCAGTCTTATCAACATACAATTATGACTCCAAGATAACCACAGAAAAACGGGACCGCGCATGAACAAATAGTATTTTGTAATTAATGAGTGTGTTGAACATAAACAAATGGTATTTAGCAGGTGAATATTGTTGACTGAGTTAGCGTACAGAAAATCAATGGAATGTGAGTGATATCGATAAAAAGAAATCGATATATCAATATGGCGTTATCGGTAATCGAAATGAAACTAAAATGTCTAAATTAACAAACTAATAAATTAGGATCATACAAAATATAAGACTACAAATTACTATAGAACTCCTCTCTATAGCGTCGGAACAAGAAAAAGGCGCTCGAGAAAAGCATTAGGTTGTGAAATCATCAAACTTAGAGGAAAAGTAGATCCTACGACCAGAATGTGTTTGTCCATTGTGGTCGGGTACTTTAGGACACGATAGTAATGGGGGTTTAACTGGGAAATCAGTGGTACGGATGTATTCAGATGAAGGGGATGAAGAAACGTGTTGGTCACGGTTTACCACCGTGTAGCAACTTTTCGTGGATTTACGTTCTCTTTCGATGGGGGTTCTACCTAAGCGACTTTTAAGCGATCGATAGTGACATTCCCAACAATAACGGAGTACTTGGAATACCCGCTATGCACCTTGTACGGACCAATGTATGGTGGTTGGAGTGGTCGACGCACATGATTGTCACGCACAAACACAAAGTCACAGTTAGACAAGTCGCCTGGGATGTAGAAAGTTTGATCTTGCTGGCGAGTTGGCATAGCTCGTAATGCTTTCATGAAACTGCAAAGGCGACCGAAGTATTGTTGAGCTGTAGGATCTAATGGTGAATCGGAGGATGTAAGGAATTCGCAAGGTAGGTTGAGTTAATAGTCGATAGTATATTTTGCACACAAAGCTATGAGCTTAAAAGATTAACATATGGTAGTGAATACATGGAGTATGGTGGCGCTTAGCATGTTAGTCGTCGTTTGCCAAAGTTCCGTAATGGGAGAGGTTATATGTATCATGTGAGTGAATACAGAGGGAGAAGAATCAGCGTCGTTGCGTTTATATGTATCCGGAAAGGAAGAGGAAAGTTGGTGGAGTATCTTGAAGAAGGGAATGAAAAAATCCATTAGATTTGTTGAGAAAAATAGAGATAAGCGTCAAGTCAATCTATAAAAAAAAGGAGAGTGAAGAATAGGTTACGACAGAACCTGGTAGATCATTCTAAACACGCGGAATACGGACAGAAAATAAAAATTAACGGCAGTTCAACCGACTGGGCTGATGAGCCAGCTTTAGAACATGTACCAGAGTTCCGGAACTGGGTGCTAACAAAAGCAGTCCATGGCACGAGTGTTTGTTCTCCTTAAGGATATGGAAAACCAGTATAAAATTCCTTCGGAATCGACGGTTATTCATCTGGACCACGTTGGGTTGCTGAAATCAGGCTTCATATTTCAGTATACTGAGTGCTTTGAGTTTTGTGAATCTCCAATGAGCCTGTTCTAGGACGTGATGGAGACCGAACGGACCGCAAATTTCATGTGGGGTGAGATGTATGCGTGTAAGAGCGAAGAAAAGAGGTAGCGGTCAAAAGTCCCGAAGACACTTTTGATGAACCCTGCGTTGCGATTGTAGACTGAGGATGCGAGGTAACATTTAGCTGAGCATCTGAGATCAATTTGGACCACTACGCCGAGGTCTTTTTCTAGCAATTACCGGAATTTCAGTGTCCCCTAGCTTGTACCATGTTTCTCCAGCGTAATGAATGCGGAGAATTCGGCATTCTCGTGGGTTGAAAGAGAGCTGCTTCGACACTGTCCAGGTATTAAGTGAGGAACGATCAACCTGCAGGTCATCACAATCATTCAAGGAAGAGAGGATGCGCCATAGTTTGATCTCATGCGCTAACATTGGTAATGGTGAGTTCACACATGCTCCAATATCGTTGATAAACATCGAGAACAGTCGCGGACCGAGTACAGCGCTTTGAGGTAATCCGCCTTTTATTGACAAACAATTGAAAAGCGATTGTCTTACGCGAAAGCTAAGTGTCCTGAAGCGGATGAATTTGGCTACCCAAGACAAGAGTCGGCAACCAATTCCAAGTAGGCCAAGCTTTTACAGTAAAATACCGTGGTTAACACGGTCATAAAGCTTTAGAGAAATCCAGGTATATAACATCGACGCCATAGCCTGCATCAACGGCTTTGGTATAGCTGTTCTGGGTCAAAAGCAAGTTTGCTGTACAGGAGTGCCAGCGGCGAAACCCATGTTGTTCGACACCGATAACATAGTGTTCTCTATAAAAACCATCAAATCGTCGGATGCAATAGATTCCATCACTTCGGAATGCACATGGAACAGAGCGACTGGGCGGTAATTCACAGTTTAACCGCATTTTTTACTTTTATTGATTGAGGTAATAATTCCCTGTTTCCAATCACCGCGAACATGGGAGGTATTGAACAAACGTTGGAAGTACATGGTAGTGATACACAAAGTTGCGCAGCAACAGCACGCAAAGCTTTCGGTGCGATCCGGACTGCTCACAGTGATGTATTGTCACGGAATTGCATGATATTTATATACGCGTATACTATACGCATGTTCTTCAGTACACCATTTCAGTAGTTGAGCAACCCGGGTCTTCTTTCACGGTTGTACGAAAACCAAGAAGCACCAATGGCAATGACTCTGACAAACGTTCTTAATCCCTCTGACTCCTGATTGCGGCTTTGAGTTGCCGTTGAAATCTCTCGACTAGGCCAATTTAAGAATGATGGTAGTCTGTAGTCTGTTTGTCATTCGTACTGAGTGTCGTATTCAATACTTGAAAAAGCGTTGACTGGAATTATTAGTATTAGCGTCCAGTACACCAAAGTTGCTGATCCAATGTTGCATGAAAATGATATATCCATTTGGTCTCCATGGGTAAAGCGTGATCATCACGGCCTAGAGCGGGTTCAACAGAGATTTACTAATCTCGCCGAAGGACTCAATTTGCTGAACTATGAAGACCACCTCTAGCAACTCAACGTGGTCCCGATGAATTACCATCGATTCCGAGGGGATTTGTTACTGGTTTTCTAGATCCTTGAGAAGAAAAAGCACTCGTCCCATGGACTGCTTTTGTTCCGGAACTCAGGGACATGTCTTCAAGCTGGCGCATCAGCCCAGTCGGCTGAACTGCCGTAAACTTTTCTTTTCTGTGCGTACTCCGCGTGTTTGGAATGATTAACCAGTTTCGTCGTAACCTTTCCATCGCTCTCCATTTTTAAAGAGCGACATGACTGTAATGTATTGTATTGTATTGAATTGAATGAAACAACCAACCCAAGAATAAGAGTGAGAATAAACCACACTCATTATTCGAATCACATGGTATGTATTAATTAATTAATGTAGGTTTGACAACGAGAATTTGAATAGCAGCATCATTGATTATTATTGATTGAATATTATTGATTGTTATTTGAACAATCACCACATCCACCGCAGTTTGAGAATGATCCTGTTTTTTATAATTCCGGTACGGCTTGTTCATCAAACGTTCTGATCTTCTTAACTCGCTTCAAGGTCGCAACAAAATTTTCAGCCAATCCATTTGATTGTGGATGACGAGGTGCAGTGAATAAGTGTCGACAACCAAGAGAATTTAACCATTGTGTAACACATGCAGCAGAAAATTGGCTGCCATTATCAATGAAAACAGCAATATGAAATCCTTCGCGGTTGAATAGTTTTCGCAGTGCAAGCATAGTAAAACTAGAGTTTGGATTCTGCGTCCAAAAAATTCAGGCCATTTTGAATAAGAATCAATCACGACCAATGCAGACAGGCAGCTAAATGCGACTTCGGTGATTATCGGCGATTATCGTCTTACATTAAATACTAGATTGTTGAAGCAAACATGCAAGAGAGTTGAACCCAAAGATAATTTGAATAAATTGACGAGATACAAATTCTTCTCGAAGATTGATTTAAAAGGCGCTTACCTACGAATACCGTTGACCGATCAGTCTTTAATGTTAACTACCATTAATACACCGTTTGGTTTATTTCGGCACAAATTCTTACCTTTTGGTTTGTGCAATTATCCTGCTCGCGACGCCAAATGTAATGAATTGTATTGTATTGAATTAAATGAAACAACCAACCCAAGTTTAGAAGTAAAAATAATTCACACCCAGTATTCGAATTACACGGTATGTATCAATTAATTAATGTAGGTTTGACAACGAGAATTTGAATAGCAGTATTATTGATTATTATTGATTGAATATTATTGATTGTTATTTGAACAGTCACCACAATGACGCTTATCTTTATTTCCTCAACAAGTTTAATGGATTTTCGCTTTTACTTCCTTCCGATACTGCACCCAATTTCCTCTTCTTTTCCAGATACATATATACGGAACTACGCCGATTCATCTACTCTTGTATTGCCTATTATGATAAATATAACCCCACCATTTATGGAATTTTGGCAAACTACGCCCAACCTGCTGAACTCTACCCGACCCCCTGTGTTGACTATCCTATGGTTATTTTTTAAGGCCATAGGTTTTTGCACCAAAATATACTATAGACGATTGACTATTAGTGACTATTAGTCGAAGATGTACAACAGACATTAAAAAAAACCGTTTTGGCTTTAATGGTTGCTTCGCTGCAGTTTTCATCCTGAAAGAAATTATGGACGCTCGATTGGCTCATTAACCACTTACTGTCCTGTGCAACTGAACTGAAATCAACTTAAACTTGAACCTCATAATGCGCGGGAACTTTGAAGTCTATCTCCGTGTTTTCATTTTTTGTTACAATGATCCATTTGCCAATGTAGTTATTCCCGAATTTCCGAAATATTTTCATCCTCATCGCTGGATTAAATTGTTACATCTTAATATTTTAAGCCAAATTGTATATCGTTAAGCGGTTTTAATTCATTTTACAGGCTCTTTTCCAAATGTGAATTCAAGGTCAACGTGGAATTTTGCTTCTTTCGAATCCTTTGCTTTCAAACGCCTGAAGGTGTGCACTTCCTAGAGGGTCAGAAATGTGACATACGTGACCTGGGTACAATTGTGAAAATCCAAGCTGCCGCAAAACGCGCATGGTGGGCTATTAGTCGGTCGTTCTCGGCGATTACTCCACAAATGTTTCGCATTCTTTATTCCACATAAGTGAGACCAGTTTTGGAATATGGTTTGCCAGCAACCTATCCACAAACTAAGTGAAAACTTGACCAGCTGGAAAAGTGCAAAAGCGGGTGACGAAAAGAGTACACGGATTGAAATTAATTCCTTAAATGGAGAGAGTTCAACGCCTCAACCTCATGTCACTCAGTATTCGGCGTGTGCGCGACGACGTGCTGCTAACTCGTCGCATATTATTGGGAACTTATATTCAATATTTCAATAGTTTTTACGGTATAAAAAGCTAAGAGCTTGTACAAACCGTAGGATAGATTGAGCGGTGGGTCGAAAAAGCAAAGAGAGAAATGTTTGAGTTTCCAAGGCCTTATAGCGGGACTCATTCGCGTTTAGCCTGCACCATCAATGGATTTTTGTGGCATTTGGACAGGTAGGGCGTCAACCCGGGACAGAGCTACCCACCACATCCTCCGGAAAAGGGTCAGTTGAAACTGCGTGTATCCGGACTTCCGATACTGGGATCTGGAAGAGCAATGAAACTGGCAAAGAGTTAGCGGGGTTGTGACGAAAATGCAAATGGCACAAAAATAAAACTTACCGTTGCCACGAACTTGTGAGTTTGAGAAAAAATGCGGTAGGGGTTGTAAAAAAATGAAAATAGTGTTTACGTGGTACTTGTGTCTTGGGAGTGAGAGATTTCATGGAGGTGAGACTCGAGGAGACCTTTGAATGAACAGAAAGCGGCCTCAAAAAGAGTGCCAGAAAAAGTGTTCCACTGACTGCAAACTCCCTCAGAGAAAAGTTTGTGTTGACATTCAAGTCTGCTCTGTTGATATAACAGTTTGAGCTCATGTCCTCGGAGGTTAGTGCTTGAAGATGGAACGAATAGGGAGTTGCATGAATGGGGGATCAGTCATGATCCGGTGGGCAAGCAACATGTCACCGCGGTGAAGAAGGTAGGTAACGGAGAATATATCTAAACTGCGTAACCTTTCCTCGTAAGACATGTTGTGCATACCACGGACAAGCTTTGTCGCACGTCGCTGGGCTTTTTCGAGAAGGGACATCTTTGCATAGCCAAGGCTGCCAAGCCTGTACAGCGTACTCCAAGTGTGGACGGATGTAGTCATTCAGCGGTGCCGGGAAGAGTACGAGCGGCGCAAGTTTTTCCCTCGCGTGGCAGACTCAAGAACCCATGGCCATGCTCTAAAACTTCAAAAGCGCTGGACACTACGCCTAACAAGGATTCGCGCTTTCAACAAGATTTGTTAACTTGTGGAATGCGCTTCAGGAATAGGTTATTACATCAAAGTACCAAATAAACGCAAATAAGCTTTTTTGTGAAGTTTGTTAAAAAACGAACTGTCCGATGTCTGCTAACGTTGAATAAAATAGCATCTCCTGAAAATCGACTCTACCGGTTAGAAATCAAACGTGTTTCTCTATGTACTCGTCAACAGTCCGAGTTGAAATACTTCGCTCCTTTAAACTGGATGCTAACTGTTATTTGCACGAACGTGCCCGAAGTTGATTCTCCGTGCTTCAAGATTCGCTTAGTTAGAGATTCACAACAGTGGAAGCACATCTGTAATCTCATCAATGTCAGTGCGAGTCCCGTGAGTATGACACCCCATCGGCGGTCTCCGAAATCCCTCATGTTGGTGAACGAAGACTTTTACGTGTCACCCTGCAGGATAGGACCGATAATTATAATTATAGGAATCATTGAACACAGATTTCTTAAAATAGTTTGCTTGGCAGTAATTTTTTTATGCCCCTTTCTGTTGCACTTCTGGCATCGGTGTTGGCCATTCGCCACATTGCCAACACTCGGATTGGGGCTTGGGTTCTTGATCAACTCGTTGATCATTCTGACGGCTGCTTCGGTGCTTGACGGCGAAAACCACCGGCTCATTCTGGCAAGGTTTTTGTTCGACCAACGCAGTGTCACGCTTCAAATTCAGCAATCTCTGGCATTCAGTTGTGATTGACATCATGCTGATGTTCGGATCTTGATCGAGTCTTGACAATAGTCTCGTGCGAATGTCTTGATCTTTCTCTGACTGCAAACCACAGACGAATATCAGCGATCTAAATTGGTCTTCAGTCATATCTTTGAACTTGAACCATTCACATGCTATATTAACTTTCTCTGCATACGCCACACTCAGATTTTTCAAGTGTCTGTATTAAACGGGCTTGAGGTTCTTCAAATCGGCGTTGCTGTTGCTGAAGTATTGATTTAAATTATTCTGCTGTGATTGCCATTTCGTATTGCTGGGTTCTTTTCTTCCCGTCGCCAAATTGTTATGATGTATGTATTGTCGATGTTGCGGCAGAGACCGTCGTTGTGTTCTATCAATCCATGCGTTGTTCTTGACCCAACAGCCAAGAAAACAGAACAAGACCGGAATGGAACGTTGATCAGGAGTCCAAGGTCCAAGCGCCCAGTGTGTGCGTTTCGACTGTGGACATGGTTTGTATTTATATGGCAACATCAGAGTGAACGTGTATGGGTACACCATAATCGTGGAAACGTGCATAGTGGGAACGACGGATGTTGGTTGTCAGACAATTTGAATTTGAATGTAGTGAAGATGGGGTTTGTTACCAAGGTACAACATGGCTTACCCAACAACAATTTCTCTCCGTTGTGAACTTTGGTCGATCTGACACTCGGGCTTGTTTGATTCGTTGGGAGAGTGCCCTCCTAACAGCTTATTTCTCCATAGCTGAATATTTGCCCTCGGTTCGATAATAGTCATAACAGTTTTGTCTAATTCCAGCTTCAACGATTCAGATCTTGTTGTGGATCGGATCATGAACTTTTCCCGAGAATTTGGGTAGTCATTGGTGATATTGACGAATAAGCCAGCGATCCGCTGTTGTGACTTTAAACTTCCGGGTGGTTTTAGTTCTGGAAGACATCGAAAACTTTCGATATCTGGTATAATAGATCCGTTATAAATTTCGTAACTGAGCAAGTTTACTTTGAATGCTGTAAAAGTAGTCTGTCTGTTGAGAGTGATTCCGTAAAATTCGACAGCCTCAATGAATCTAGATAAATTTAAATCATGCTCGGATGATGGTTTGTCGCAGACAGTGACATTGTCTAAATGGGCATTGTTGTCCATCAAATTTGCTTGGTTTATCAGCGTATCCATGATGCGTTCAATCACGGCGTCATCGTTGGTGACCCCAAAAGGGATTCGACAATACTGGTACAGATTTTAATAGGCCTCAAAAGCAGTGTTTTAACTAATGCGTGAATCGGGATCTGATGATATGCACTTTTAAGATCCACGGTACTGAGCACGCGGTAAGTCGCGATTTTTGTACCAGGTCATCTATACGTGGTAACGGATAGGCATCGAGTACAGTGAAGCGATTTATTGTTTCACTATAACCAATGATTAAACGCCTTTTGCGATTATTGTTGGTAATAACTCGATCGCGACAATGATCGAGAAGGTTCTGTGATATTTTCTTTTAAAATTGAACAAATTTCATTTTCATTCAAATTCTGAACTTGTGCTGAGTGGCGCTTGGACTTGGTGCCGATAGGTCTGTAATCATGAGTCCACCAGGTCTAGAGTAACAACGATTAGTGAAATTTTGATCGAAAACCGTTGCAGTCCTGATTAATGGTTTTACACTAGCTAGTTGCAAAGACATGACATACCTTGAAGCTTTAAGTGCCAGGTGGTACAGGACTTATTGCATTATATGAACGTCCTTTCAGAAGTGCAATGAATTTTTCAAGAAGAAAGGTAAAGCTTTATTCCATTTTTTTTAAATTTCAGCTTCAAATCAATGTTTTTCTTTTGAAGGACTTCTGCTTAATTTTCACCCTTTTAAAGCACGTTTAATCCTTGGATCTGACAAGGTAAACGGGGAAAGAGCTCAGGGTTGACAATCCAACTACAAATAGTAACGGAAAACAACTTACCGTTGTCAAAGGCGCTATTTTTTGCGAAAAGGCATATATTCGTGCGTTAGGCTAAATAGGGCTTATTGGTTTTTCTGGCTGGGGTCCAAAACTATCCACCTAATAATTGATTGGAAACCTTGAGAGTTATAGCTGCGAACCGAATTCATTTTGTTTTATCATTATGCGTGTCATAATTTCTTATCCGATATTGTTGTATATCTGATACAAAATGAAAAACAACAAAATCGCATGTCATGAAACTACGAAAACAAACTGTTTTTTTGCAAATTTGCTTTTTCATATTTCGCTTGCCCGCTTTATTTTTACGCGTTTGCTTATCTCCTTTCTTTGCTTCATGTTTCTGTGCACCTTATCTGGCTCCAGACCTGTGCTTCATGATGATGATGATGATAGATCCACGATAACATTAAACCATTTTTGGGACACAGTAGTGTACTGCATGATGTTGCATATCGATTTTAACTTACTCAGACGAAGAAAATTAGAAGGGGAAATGGTTCTAAACGGCGCGGACACTCATGAAGAAGTCGCCTTTTGTGCAACTGATTAGTAAGAAGTGACCGCGTATGCATGAGGTTGTGTTCAGCACGAATAGGACTTAATAAATCAGGTTTAAGCGCCTTATATCCGTCGATAGTTAATAGAAAACAAGTTAAGTTTTTGGAACAGTGGGATATATGGGAAATGGCCCAGACTTCTCACAAGTTTTGTAGTTCGTCGTTGCAGGGATTAAAAAAACTTTTCGTCTTTCTGTAAACGAGGTCTCTTACAAACGAGCACATCTGTCCAGGAATGGGCAACCTGAAATTATCGTAGCCCACGCGCAGTGTGCGGCATTTTACCGGGATATGGATTGTGCTATCAAACTCACGTACATACGTGTACCGAGCAAACTATCACTATCACATGCACGAGACTGGATTCTTGCTTGCTATTTCGGTTATTCACTCCACTGTTTTTTCAATAATTTCCCTGGTTTTAACTGAAAATGTTCAATTTTTCCAGCTTTTTCACAATGACAGACACACAACCCACAACATCTCCACCGCGCACCAACATGTGGGACATGATTAAAGCATTCGCATCTCGAATGTTGATAGCCTATTTTGTGTTCAATCTTTTTCGCCGTCCGCCCGCGAATCAGCAAGGTGTTGGAAACAAGCCGCTTCCGTCTACTAACATGTATTATAAAGGATCAATGATGGAGATGTACGCCTACCTCAGTGAGGAATCGGTTTTTGGAAACTTCAACGATTCGAATGCCTTATTTTGGCACGAGTCAAATGTTGTTTACGGCGATTGGACAGGAGGACCTCACGGTGATGGATCGATTACCAAAGACGGAATTATTGACTGCAAAAGTGTAAGATTATATACAATAATGTGCATGTTTATTGTTTGTGGAATATCGATGCCTTATTAGCACATCCTCAAGTTGTATAGGGCCAGCTTTCCTTTAATTTGATATCGGTCTTAGCCCGCACAACTTGACTGGATCTAGACTTTTGGTTTCATACATGCTTACATACTTTTAGGCTAAGTAATCTGAGCTGATAATACACATGTAATCTTGACTCTAAGCCTACCTTCTAATTGATGCGTGCTTAGCGTTCGGAGATAAATACTTCTGTCCATTTTTTCTGCACTTGACAAGAAGCTAGGTTTTTGTTTACGCATCAGGCTTCATTGTTTAATGTAAACTAAGCAGGCGATGCCGGCAGCTGACCTAGAATTTTGTGAATTATCTGGTGGGTTTGCCACCGTATTCCTTGGTATTCTGTTTTCCACTTAATTCACTGTTTCTTTCAACCAACCTGCTTCTATGAACTTGACGTGATCTGATAAACGCTGATTCGATATTTTTGAACTGTGTCAAAACCTAGCAATTACCAGTATTTATCCTAATCCATTGCCCCTTATTCCAAGGAGCTTTCGACGTACATCTGTGTCAGTAGCACACTGACATACAGACAACCTGCCTCAAGCATAAAATCCGATTAACATCGTCCACCTTAATCGATCAGAATAATAAATATCCACCGTGTGCACAACTGCTTTGAAGTGCGGAGCGAAACATCACGTCGCCGCCGTAAATTATGAGAACTTCGCGAACGTTAAAACCGCTTTTCGTACGCGCTATAGGATCTCATCGTCGACACAACCGCCCTTTGAAATACAACAGCCATGGTGTAAACGAAGCTATGTCTTACAAGCTCATTTGTATGCATTTTCATCACAGACACACCAGGACAGGTTTCGTGCTGGCATACAAGCACAACTTGGTTACCATTCTAACACTGTTTCAAGCGCATGCGGATCCTACTGTCCCTAACTGATGAGTGCAAACAGCACGAAACCGGGCGTGGGGTGTATCTGATGGAAATG
>JACCGJ010015624.1:0-23454 GCA_013407085.1 Atriophallophorus winterbourni
GATGATACTTACTTCGCAAGTGTGCATGTAACGAGTAGGGTTCCCCAGGGCTCAGTCTTGGGGCCGTTGCTGTTCCTCATTTTCATTGATCATCTAGCCAACCAACTGCGCTCACCCTGTTATATGTTTGCTGACGACGTTAAAATTGTCGGTAGGTCGGATAACTCCGATCGGATAAGTGACGTGGAAGCTGTAACAGCATGGGCGGGTAAGTGGGACCTTCCACTTAACCTATATAATAGTCACTTGCTCTCTACACTGACAGGCACGAAACATTAGATCCTGACCCCTATTGGTTGCAGCGATTACAGCTCCTCAGGGTTCGTTTGGGATTGAGGCCTTCAACCGAAAATACGAAAGAATGCCTGAGTAACTTCTGGGAATAAATGAATAAATAATTTAATTCGTGGAAATCCAAGGAATACTAATTATGATCAATAATTGCCAAAGATTTTGTACAATCTATTTGTATTTTGCACAATAGCGAATACATTTTTGAGGTTACTTTCACATTCAATGAAAATAAAGGTAAAAAGTATTTACTAATGGCTTCCAGATAATCGATAAGTGATAATTTTCTTCTTCTAAACTGAAGCAGATGGGATAAAAATCCCGTTCAAGATTCATCACAGCAATAAACATTGGTGACTTTCTGCTGACAAGGCAGCCCTGAAAGTAGAGGACACCACTATATCACTTTGGGGATCAGGTCCATCTGTCTTAACAAATGCTGATAAAACGCGCTTTTGAATAGCTGTTCTGATGGTAGATACAGGAGAGCTTTCGGTAGAGAGTTCCAAGTGTTCACCACCAGCGTGGAATGCGTGCTCGCATTACTCAGCTTCAGCCTTCTAGGCTTCTGCAACTCAAGGTCATGCCCACGAGTCCTCGACTCACCTACTAATCGGGAATACCGGAAGAACTCGTCTCCATGTTGACCGAGAATAATACGGCGTGTCAGGAGCAGTTCAAATCTTTCCCTTCAAATTTCTAGGGGGTAGAGTTTCAGTAAACTCCTTCTATCCTCTACATGAGTTGGCGCATTCCACCAACTATCTTAGTCCCCTCCTTTGTGCCCTCTCCAAGAAGTCCCATTTACCTTTGAAAAGATGAAATCCAACAGGTAGCCCTTATTCCAACAGAATACGGACATGCGCAGAAAAAGTGTCTGAAACATTTCCGGTGTAATGGTCGCAAATGAACGTCAAATCGCCCAGAGCATCCTGGTAGCGCTGCCCATTCTCCGACAAGTGTCAGCCTTCGACATCAAGAAATCCATTTACAGAATTCCTAAGTCTTTTTCGACCGTCACCGCTCTTATAGGCTTATCTCCCAGAAAGTAGTTACCACCAGTGTCATCGGAGTATATGCGCATGACCACTGTTTTATCCTCATTTATAGGCAGTGACCAGCGATGTGTAAAGGTTACTAAGTCATCAACTGCTTGTTGCAGTTGCTTGTGGCCATCGTAGGAACTGAAAGAGGCCCGCAGTTTCAAATCATCCATGAATGAAAGTCAATCGACGGCTACCGCATCCGGAATATCATTCACCACAAAGTTAAATAACAATAGGTGTAAATGACAAAAAATTTGTGTAAAATTCCTTCTTATTTTTTTATTTAAACGAATTGATTTTTCTCCTAATTCTTCACGGTTTTACCTATTTTTGTATACATTTTTGATACTGTTCGATCCACTTGTACACATTTTTTGTTTTGTTGAACTAATTGATTTTGCTTGGCTGCCATTAAATTCCACATATTTTTGCACGTGGTATTTAGGCTCATTTTATAGTTTCAATTTGTGTGTCATTTGTTGTTTGATACAGAAATTTGGACGACAACATTGGTAAATTAACTATTTCTAGTTTTTATGCGTCAGGTCGTCATTTTCATTGAATCTATTATTGCTGGAGTTTTGACTCCATTGTACCGGTGCGTTCCGATATAATTGAGGTTTGTATACCATTATTATTGTAACTGTCATTAATTACAGTACCGTAGTAAACCCAAATCGTGGTTCTGAATTTGTCGAACTAGGGACGGGGGATCTACGCGTTAACTAACGACATTGGTCGATACAGTACTCAATTTTGGAACTGGATTTTGATTCTTCTCCGACTGGACGAGAAGTATTCGTTTTCTTCCCAAACTTGACGGGAAGCACTCAAATCGAATTGCCTAATTGGATACGGTCAATTGGATCGCCAATCCAGCGGAACGAGGATCAACTTGGACCCTCGTACATCTACTCATTTCTGTTCAAACATTGGTGACGTTCTTGCCTTTTTTGTTTCGCCATTTTTGATAATGCCACGTAAATCGAAACGTCTGAACACTACTGATAAGCTTGCCTGTAATGGTGATAGTGACACTGTTGGTTCCGCCTCGCGTAGCTCTTGTATATCATCTCGAGGTAGTCCTAATTTCGACTCTAAACATGGGCCGTCTGTGCGTGAGCTCGAATTAGAGAGAGATTTAGTGATTGCTAAGGAGACGATAGCTCGTTTGAGCGGATGCAGTGTCAACGACAACTATGTTGCTGAAGTTCCGGTTAATCGACATATTGAGTCGGAAGCGGTGAAGTTGTCACAAAGGGTCGTCAACGATGTTGCTTCATTGCCTAGGGTAGAGTTATCTACATTTGATGGCAATTCGGTGGATTACTGGAAATTTATTCGGCAATTTGAGTGTTATATAGAATCGAAAACTTGCGATTCCGGACAGCGTTTGCTATATCTTATGTATTATTGCCGAGGCAATGCTCGAAAAGCGATTGATGCTTGTGTGATGCTGTCGCCTGAAGACGGGTATAAAAGAGCACGCAGCATCCTACAGGAAATGTTTGGCCTGCCTCATGTCGTTGCACGCTCGTTATTGACCGAGGTGTTGAGTGAAGCAGCCAAAGTAAGAAGCGATTCGGATAGTCTGTCAAACCTTGCTTTGAAGATGGAAAGTTGTCAGATTGCTTTAAAGCAAATGCGCTGTGAAGCAGACTTGAACTCTGTCACCACCTTGGAAGGATTGGTCAAATGTTTGCCGGCTGGACTACAACAGCAATGGGCTGACCTGGCAGATGCGATTGCCGCTGATGGGTCAGAAGTTGACTTTGCACGTTTATCCGAGTTTGTCTCCCGCAAAGCGAGAATCGCCAGGAGCAGTTTTGGCATGCTCATTAATGAGACTAAGCCATCAGAGAAATTGAAATTGTCCGAAGGACGGAGAGTGTACATGACCACAAGTTACTCCCCATCAATGCGAATAGAATGCTACCAGTGTAAAGGACCTCATCGAATAGAAAACTGCTCTACATATCTGAAGGCTGATGTGAAAGACAGATGGGCTATTGCTAAGCAACACGGTATGTGCTACGCTTGCTTGAACCGGTCTCATAAATCAGGCGACTGCAAGGTGCCGACTGTTTGCTCCGTCGAAGGGTGTGGTAGACGTCACCATTCGTCTCTACATTATAATCGCATTAGTGAGCAACAAAGAACTATTAATTACACTGCTACTGCTCTCAGTCCAGCAGTAAGCCTGGGTTACCTGACGGTGAAATTGGCACGCCTATGGGGCTTGTTCCAATCGTAGCGTTACTCGATAATGGCTCGGATACCACTCTGATCTCACAAAGATTTGTTGAGAAATTAGGTATGCCTAGTGTCGCAGTTGATGTGTCGATAACCTCGCTCGGTTTGCATCGAAAATTGAAAAGTTCAGTATTGAGTTTCAATGTACATTTCGTTGACGGGGATGAAGTAATTCATGTTGCCGAAGCTTACACGGTTTCCAACTTACTTGAAGTAACAATAAATTCCCCGAATATTATCATCGCAAGATATGATCATTTGAAGGATCTAAGATTGTCGGAGAATGTTGGACAAGAAATAAACTTGCTGATTGGATGTAACGTTCCAGGGGCGCATTGGGCGTTGGAACAGCGATTAGGGGGCAGACACCGTCCATTTGCAACGAAAACATTGTTGGGTTGGATTTTGCAAGGACCGGCACGCTAAGACTAGAAAAATGTCTCCAGTTCAAATTCTTCTACGGATGAAGGGTCCATCGATGAATGTATCAGAAGGCTATACAATACTGAATTTGCGGACATTGCCACAGAAGGCAAGGAACGATCGCGTGAGGATGAAGAAGCATTTTCTCTAATAAAACGATCAGAATTCATTGACAATCACTTTCAGGTGCCGCTACCATGGAGGGGTGATAGACATAAACTTACCGCAAATTATTGGATAAGGGAAAAGCGCTTGACTACTTTGAGGTGGCGATTCGAACGTGACAGTGCGTTATTCGACTCTACAAGGATAATGGCACTCATTTGACTACACTGGTTTATCGAAACCGTTCCGAGTAATGCAGATGAGAATCATGCTTGGTATTTGGCCTCAACCTCTCTGTTTTCAATCCTAGAAACCATAGAGCTGGAATTGTGTCGATTGTGCTGCTAAACACAACGGGGTATCGTTGAATTATGCCCTACTTCACGACCAATCTGACACCGAATTTGATCGACGTGTTGATAACCGTCTTCCGCTTACAACGCCTATGCCGTCGCCGCTGATATCGAAGATAATGTTCTTACAGGTAAAGGTGCCAGAGAATAATAGAGATGCTCTTCGAATTCACTGGTGGGACAAAAATGACATTTCGGGTCCCATTAAAAGGTTTCGGATGACGGTTCATCCTTTTGGTGCAACGTCGTCTCCATTCTGCGCAACGTTCGCACTGCGCAAAACGGTTGAGCAATTCGGGCATTTATTTGAAAAGAAAATCGGAGACTATGTTTCAAGAAAATTTTTATGTGGAACTGTTTGATATCATGCCCTACTGAACTTGAAAGCAAAATCCTTGGTGTAAGGTTCAAAGTAGTTTGAAATTCTTCTTTCCCTTCAACATTCCTTTTATTTTGAACTTAGTTACAAAACTTGAATTTTGTGAAATAGATTTTGCTTGTGTTTTATTTTCCTACAGTATTTTGATATAAAACATTTCTTTTTGTAATTATTTTATTGGAAATCTTCTGTTCACATATTTGGTGAAGCTTTTGTTTTAATTCATTGTTGAAGCCATTGTCGGTCATTGTTGTTGAATTTGATTGCCATTTTGGGCACTTGTATTTGGCTTGTATTTTGACACCACTTTTGGGTGTTTTGTCTTTGATAGACATTTTGGACGGCAATTTTGGTAACTCCTTTCATTCTATTTATATCTCAGGTCGTCATTGAACTTGTTTGCATTGATATAATTGATTCTGGAGTATTTTGACTCCACTGTTTGCTGTACGTTCCTATACAGTTGAGGTTTGTATAATTATTGTTGTTGTAATTGTTGCTAATTACAGTACCGTATAACATCCGAATTGTGGTTTTGAATTTGTCGAACTAAGAAACGGGTGGAATACGCGTTACTCACGTCACAGACGTTACAGTACTCAACTAGGTGCGTCGAAGCATTACAATTTTTGGAAGTATTCAATTTGGTTCGTTGAAGCAGTACTCAACTTGGAATTTGATTCTTCTCGAACTTGGCGAGAAGTGCAGTTGAAGATTCGCGAATCGATCCAGTTTACAATATTGGTGACGTCCCTTTTTTGTTTCCTTTTTTATCCCTTTGAATCCTTTTGTATAAAATGCCTAAAGTTGCTTCTAAGGTAGCATTGACTGAGTGCGATAAGCCAGAGGGCATAGATACAGCTTCCCAATGCGCATTGGATTTAGAGCAGCAGCTATCCGTAGCTAGATCCACGATAGAGCGCTTGGAACGGGAAAAGAGAGAACTAGAGGAGAACAATTTGATAGCTGGCAAGGGCAGCAGGCCAGAACGAAGCGGGACGACAACAACCGAATTGCAGCCCTCAATGAATATCAGCCTCGGACTACCCAAAGTTGAATTATCATACTTTGATGGTAATCCAATTGACTATTGGAAATTTATGAGGCAATTTGAATGCTACATTGAATCGCGGCTCACGGACCCGGCACAAAGATTATTATATCTGATGTATTATTGCCGTGATAAAGCTCGTAAAGCTATTGATGCCTGCGTCATGCTGCAACCCACTGAGGGTTATATGAGAGCAAAAACCATACTGCGAGATTTGTTCGGTTTACCGCATGTCATTGCTCGGTCTACACTGGATGAATTGTTCGGAGAAGCCAGAACGCTTTCAGAGAAGGTAGATGGTTTATCTGAATTGGCAATAAAGATGGAAAATTGCCATATTATGCTGACACAAATGGAGTGCGAGGCCGACTTGAATTCGGTCAACACTTTGGAAGGTGTTGTAAGGTGCTTACCTGTAGCCTTACAGCAGCAGTGGGCCGATGCTGCCGACGCGATTATGGCTGACGGTTCGGAGGTAAACTTTGAACGACTTTCCGAGTTTGTTACTCGTAAGGCAAGAGTTGGTAGAAGTCGATTTGGTCAGCTTTGTCGCCCTGACACGACGCAGAATTCAGCAGTCCATGCTTCAAATGTTTGCGATCGAAGGAATGTCAATGCTTCCCTTGTTGGCAGATCCATAAACAGCTTGGAATGCTGTAATTGCAAGGGGCCGCACAAATTACATCAGTGCATCGAATTTAGGAATCTCGACGTAAAGAGTCGTTTGGATCTAGCCAAACGGGTATCGGCTTGTTTCCTATGCCTCCGGCAGTTCCATAGGTCTGCCAATTGTATGAGTGAATCTCGATGCACTGCAGAAAATTGTGGCGGTCGGCACCACACGCTCCTGCATAACGATCAACCGGTAAGAAATCCGCCGGCAAACATCAATTGCAGTCACGCAGCATTAAGTGCCGGGTATGTTTAGGATCCGTGCCTGTCAAGATCGAAACGTCGTCCGGACTTATTGACGCAGTAGCGCTCCTGGATGGTGGTTCAGATGCCACCTTAATTCTTGATGAATTCGTTAAAAAAATACAATATGCCGAAGTGCCCTGCTCAGGTGTCGCTTACAACTTTGGGCCATCAACGGGTAATGAACTGCTCCCGTCTGAACTTAAATATTCTTTCTGCAGATGGTGGAGAAGTCATTCAGGTTTCGAATGCTTACACCGTAGAAACCTTGCCGCATGTGTCCCAATCGTCATCTAGCGCTCTGCGTGAACGTTATGATTATTTAAAGGGCGTTGAATTATTTAACGTTCATGATCAGCCGGTGACAGTGCTGATTGGTTGCGACGTTCCTGAAGCACACTGAGCGTTAGAACAGCGGCTCGGTGGAAGAGGCCGTCCGTTCGCAACGAAGACATTGCTGGGTTGGATATTGCAGGGGCCTGCGTATAAAACGTCTGAGGATATTGACCTCTGTGTTGTCGGTTGTGATCAGGAAGCTGAGTTACCTGACACTGAATTAGCTCAGTCGGATTTTGTGACTGAATTTCCCGACACTAATTCGGATCAGATGGAGACTAAGCCTGGTTCACCTGACACCAAATCTGCCAAAACGAATAGTAGGCCTGGTTCACATGATATTGAATCAGCCGGAGTGGGGGCGACAGATGGTCGGCGTGACTATTCATATGAGTGGCGCAAGACGTTCGGTTGTGTACACGATAAGCCATTTGTGTTTCGGACACCGGATACACTTATTTCAATTTGCAGATTAGAGTTGTTTAGATGGCGCAAGATGTCGCTATTTGAGGATGAAATACACAAGGCTCGTTCGGCTGGGAATGCGCGCGTAAGCTTGTAAGCAACGGTGGCAAAACCGGAGGACGTGGTGGGTCTTAGTCTGGCAAACTATTTCCCTATAAAAAGCCACATGTGTCCAATGATGGCAATGCGACGTGGCGTGTGTGACTCGCCACTAAATAAAGTCATTTGCTGCACGGAATTCGTTAGGGTATTCTTCGAACAATCGTTGTACAGTTAAGCTCTAGAAAGAATTTGGTCGGAGGTGTAAGGTTCAAAGTAGTTTGAAATTCTTCCTTTCCCTCCAACATTCCTTTTATTTTGAACTTGGTTACAAAACTTGAATTTTGTGAAATAAATTTTGCTTGTGTTTTATTTTCCTACAGTATTTTGATATAAAACATTTCTTTTTGTAATTATTTTATTGGAAATCTTCTGTTCACATATTTGGTGAAGCTTTTGTTTTAATTCATTGTTGAAGCCATTGTCGGTCATTGTTGTTGAATTTGATTGCCATTTTGGGCAATTGTATTTGGATTGTATTTTGACACCACTTTTGGGTGTCTTGTCTTTGATAGACATTTTGGACGGCAATTTTGGTAACTCCTTTCATTCTATTTATATCTCAGGTCGTCATTGAACTTGTTTGCATTGATATAATTGATTCTGGAGTATTTTGACTCCACTGTTTGCTGTACGTTCCTATACAGTTGAGGTTTGTATAATAATTGTTGTTGTAATTGTTGCTAATTACAGTACCGTATAACATCCGAATTGTGGTTTTGAATTTGTCGAACTAAGAAACGGGTGGAATACGCGTTACTCACGTCATAGACGATACATAGGCAGCTAAAAATTCTTACTAGTAACCTTTCCAATGTATGCGCAGCGCGTCTTCCAGGCTGGTGTCCCCGCGATCATATATCACAATGGTTAGTTACGCTTCAGGATATGTCCCGAAACCGTGTTCAATGGCGGTCTTGCACTAAGCATCTTCTTGGAGTGTTTGCAAAACCTTGTATGTTGTCAAGCGGAGTGACGAGAAAAGCTTGTTATGATGCATGACAGTGAAAACCGCAAGGGAGCTGCCGTGCTGATGTTGCTCTACTCGTTCACGAAACTTGTTTGAATGCATGTTCCATTCGAGGCACCTCTTCCCAGTTTGTCTTCTATAGAGGGCGTAGCAATTCAAGTCCCACCCTTCCCCATCTTTTAGAATTTTACTTTTCCATGGTTGTATGGCAGTTAAGCATTCTGTACGTGCTACCGGTGTAATGCTGTCGGTGATGAGCTCAAGTGAGAGCGAAACTCTAGTTCAGTGCTTCCAACGTGGACCGTCGTGATAAACTTGGTGAATATTTCGAAGAACTTGGTACTGATGAGTAGCCGCTAAAACATAATGAACCAACTCTCCACGCACTCTGTATTCCGCTTGCCTGCTTTCTCTTTTTTCACGCGCTTGCTTATCTTCTTTTCCTGCGTCATGTTGCTTGGCACTTTGTCTAGCTCCAGACTTGTGCTTCATGATGATGATGGTGATCGAGTGGTTTATGTTGCTTTCTCGTTGCTATATATTATTAAGCCTTCACATGTTGGCCATTATCCCTTTTGATTTACCTTCTCAGGTATAATCGACCTTGACCACGTCCAACTTGAGTTCTTTTGGAACATTCTTCTTTCATACTCGAATCTCATCAACACCCCGTTGCTTGCCGCACCAGTTCAATTTTCTAAACCCTCAACGCAATGTAATGAACCAATGACGTTTTTCCTCGGTGTCCCCGAAAATGTTGATGTAGTATCAGCATCGGAATCAAAGCAACATGATTTGAAGCAATGGTTATACATTGCCGATGATATTGGATCTCGTGATTCCATTGTAGTAGATACTTTTATAATACCTAGATCCTCCAACTACAAAGGCAATGGGCCCAGTCCTCTGAAAATCACTTTTCTAACGACTGAAATGGCTATCGATATGAACACCGACTGGAAATCTAACCGCTCAAAACTTCCACCAGACGTGAGGCTAAGTGTGCCCAAGCGTGTTCCCTCACTGAAACCCAGAGAACCATCGCAACCACAGCCTGATTGCAATCTTGTTATTGACCGTTCAAATGTTACCCAAAAAACGAAAAGGGTCCGGCTCATCGCGAGTCGGACCAATAGCTACAGTACACGATTCGACATTGTGTAAGACAAATACGATCAGGTGCATATATACAAATGCTCAGTGTTTAACTAACAAATTAGCTGAACTATGCGAGCTTTGTGATAGACTTTCATCCGATTTGGTTGCAGTTACAGAGACTTGGTTCCAGCCCTGCATGACTGATGCTGAGCTTTTGATTCCGAAAATGTCACTACTTCGTCGCGATCGTGATCGAAGATCCGGTTGTGGAGTTGCAGTCTACTATCACGAACGTTTAGCGCAGTGTAACGTCATCGATCATCCTGACCTCAGCCTTCCTGATACGATGTGGTGTTCAGTGAAACTAGTCAATGGAGATGAATGTACGATCGGCATCATTTACCGCTCACCATCATCCGAAAGCTCATACAATGATAAGCTCATCGAATCATTGCAACACATCACAAGATGCCAGACTATGCAATTGCTAATCATTGGCGATTTTAATCTCCCGCATCTGTTTTCGAAAGGTGAGCACTCCCTGCATTCGTTTGAACATAAATTCAAGGAGGTTATAGAATTTGCTTCACTACACAATCACGTTAACCAGCCAACTCGCTGGCGGGGTCTTGACCAACCTTCAACCCTTGACCGTGTCTTAACGCCTGAGGCAACCGCAGTAGAGGGTATACAATACCTGGCACCACTGGGGAAGAGTGATCATGTTGTGCTTTTGTTTGGTTATGTATGTAGTGCGGAACGATTGTGTAAACAGACGAAAGTCATAAGGAAAATACAATTTGAATCCTTAAATATCAGTCTCCGGGATGCACACAATCATGAGTTTGATTCAATGGATCCTGGCTCATATTACAATTCGTTTCTAAATTATCTCAATTCGAAGATTTACGAAAACTCGATTTTTGTACCACACAAATGCAGCTACAATAACCAGTTTGTTATTCGGAGTAGAACGAAGAAATGGTTAGCTGTTAAGCGAGAGTCTTGGGTAACTCATAAGAAGTTTGGTACGGAAGAAACTTGGAAACGATTCGGTAAGATACGGAATCAAGTCACTACTCTTGTAAGAGAAGATCGCATGCAATTCCAATGGAACTTGCTTAAGAGAATGGAAAAGAATCCTAAGCTTCTCTACAAGATAATAAATGAACGATCAAAGATCAAACCAGGTGTATTCTCTGTACTAACACCTCATGGATTGACCCACACTGCCCAAGATACCGCCGAAGCTTTAGCAACGTTTTACTCATTTGTCTTCAATCCCAAGCGTTGTATACCATATCAACTTTCATCAAGTTCACCACATTTCGAATTATTAAGTGAAATGACTATCAACGAATACATGGTTGGGCGGGAACTTTGTCGACTAAACGAAACGAAGTCCCCTGGCGCAGACAAAATTACCCCAAGCCGTACTTCGCAGGTGTCGCGTTGCTTTGACTGCTCCTCTCACTCGCATATTCAATCTCAGCTTAAATGAAGGAAAAATACCACCGCAATGGAAAGCGGGGATGATAACTTCCATTTATAAAGGCGGTAGCCGTTCAGACACAGCAAACTATAGACAGGTAACGTTACTTCCGGTGATCTCCAAATTAATGGAACGCATTGTGACTGCGCGCATAAGAGAACATTTTGAAAACCAAAATATTTTGACCGCAGCACAAAACGGTTTTCGAAAAGGTCGCTGTTGCTTATCTAACCTTCTTACAACGTTCGAGGATTGGACCAATGGACTAGACGAAGGTGAGGCTGTACATGCTTGCTACATTGATATTTCCAAAGCTTCCGATAGAGTCAACCATGACATCTTAATTAAAAAGCTCCATCCAAGCCTGGGCACCATGGCTGAGGAAGGATATCGAACTACTCGACAGGATTTATCATCGTGCTACAAAGTTGGTCTCCCGGTACAGAAATTTGCCTTTCACAGAGCGAATGTTAAAACTAAACCTACAAGATTTTACCCAACGACCTTGTTGACCTTCAAAATCCTGCATTCTGTAAACCGTCCCCTTAAACACTTGCTAAAGCCCAATGACCTTACTAGAACACGAACACATTCAAAGGCTTTAAGCATTCCGCATTCTCGATTGGATATACGTCGTAATTTTTTCTCCGTAAGAATTTGTTTCACTTGGAACTATTTGCCTGAAAAAATCACACGATCAGAATCTGTTGAGGTTTTCGCTCCCAAACTCGATGAGTTTATGACGAACCATGCGGTATGCGAATGTCCCTATTGATTTTTGAGATATTTTATATATTTTTATATATATTTTTATATGTTCCATATACCTTGTCATCCTATGGTTATTGTTAAGCTTATTGCTTTTTCTACCATACAATTTTCTGAGTTCTGAGTTCTGAATTGTGATAAAGCCCTAACAGAGGAAGTAGCATCGATTATCAACAACGTAGATTTCCCCGGTGTCTGTTACATATGCACTTCATGTCGAAGCAAACAGTCTAGCGACAATCCACACAACGCTGCCTATGAGGCAAGGCTTGAGCCTCGGTTAGAAATTTTAGAAAATAATTATCGAAAAATTGAGGAAAGGCTTAAAACACTCTTGATGGATAAAATTGCCCCAGCGACTCAACCCGAAGCAGATGATGCTCAAGATAACAAAAAGCAATCTGAACTTCATCAATCGACGGAACTGTTGAAAAAAGTCAATAAAGTACCATCGATTCCAGAGTCAGGGGTTAAGTCCAAAGAGCTCCAAGTGAACGCGTCTCATTCCAGTAAGCTAACATTCGCCCAGATGGTGACTAAATGTGAAAAGTGTTTGGCGTTAGAATTGAGCCCTAAACCTCAGGCAAAAGGGAAGTTCAAAGCAAAACGGTTCCATATCACAGGGAGCAGAAAAATTCGATAAAACGCATAAAAAATTTAAGTGTAATATGCACCAATATTCCTGAGTCAGAGGTAACGCTTTTTCAAGAAAGGCAAAAGCATGACCGTGAAAACTGGTTCGTCGTTTGTAATCGAATCGGCCTAGATAGTAAACACCCTGTGTCGGTAACTTGAATAATTCGTCATACTAAATCCCCGATAAACCACGTCTTTTAAAATCACTTTTGCCAACGAAAAGGACATGGTAAATGTCCTACTAAAATTGTATTAGCTCCCCGTGATATCCAAAGAGATGGAGCGCATAGTGACGGAAAATATAGTTCATCACTTGGAATCACACAATATACTATCTGTCGCCCAGCATAGGTTTCGTAAAGCTCGCTCATGATTGACAAACTTGCTGACGGTATTAAACGATTTAACACAAACGGTTGACGCAGGAGACAGTGTGCACGCGTGCTATTTGGATATGTCACAAGCTTTCGACAGAGTTGATCACTTTCTGTTACTACGAAAGCTGAAACAGATTGGTATTGACTGGCAGGTGCTCGTATGGTTCGAAAGCTACCTCAATGGGCACAAGGCAACCGTTCGAGTTAACAGGGTACAATCACTAGCCATTAATACCTCCAGTGGTGTACCGCAAGGTTCCGTTCTCGGTCCAGTGCTTTTCTTAGTTTACATCAATGATTTACCCGAGAGGCTCTCATGCAAGGTAGTTCTTTTTGCGGATGATGTTAAACTTTGGATGCGAATAAAATGAACTGCAGACTGCGTAAAACTGCAAAGTGATTTCGATGCCCTACACGAATGGTCAGTTAGCAATGAACTGCCGTTAAATTTTTAAAAATGCAAGTTACTGCAAATCGGTAAGCACTTTCTGTACGAATATCACTTTGGGCAGACGATTTTGAGATGGACCGAATCGGAGAAGGATCTTGGAGTCTGGATATGTGGCAGCCTAAAGAACAGCGCGCATTGTGAGGTCATATACAAACGTGCTTTAAAGCTTCTACGACGGATTTTCAGAACCTTTACGCCTGTAACGTTGCCGAACATCATGAAGACTTACTTAAATCCCACAATGGAACATGCATCGCAAGCATGGACTCCATGGATGAAAAAGATATATTCTTGCTTGACAGGATATATCATCGTGCAACTAAACTCGTGCGTGGTTTTCGAGACCTCAAATACGAGGAAAGGTGGAAAAAGCTAATGCTCCCTGAAGAGGCATGTTGAGTGTCGTGTAGCTTTGAAATTCTTCTTTTTCCTTCTACTTCCGACTTTTAAAAAATACTGATTTTTGTGACTTGAATTTGGTTTTGTTTATTATTTTTTCATAATTAGGATGTTGAACATAGCCTTTTGTAATTGTCTCATTGAAACTCTGTTCACATATTTGGTGTACCTTTTGTTTTAATTCATTATTTATGCAATTGTCGGACATTGTTGTCGAATTTGGTTGCCACTTTGGGAACTTGGATTTTGACACCAATTTGGGTGTCTAGTATTTGATAGACATTTTGACGGTAATTTTATCCCCTTGTATTTATAATTTGGCAGTCTATTTTCTCAGCATTGGCTGAATTTATTGTTGTCATTTGGAACATTTGAGCATTTATGGCTGACGGCATTTGTACAACCCGGTACAGTTGAGGTTTGTCCATTGTTATTATCTATTAATATTGTTAATAGAACCGTAGTAAACTCGAATCATTGTTTTGAATTGTCGAACTAAGAAACGGGTGGTCTACGCGTTATACAGCGACTTGAGTCGTTACAGTTCTCAACTCGGATTGTACTATTTGGAGAAACAGAAAATTGAATTGCTCAATTGGAAACGGTCAATTTGGATCGTCTGCCTATTCGAACAAGGATCAACTTGGATCTTATTGCCGCCATTCTGTTCTGTTTACTTCTCGTATTTGTTTCGGAGAAAATACTATTTGGTTTGCAATCGAAGCAGTATTTAACTTGGTGGATCCACTGCTCAACTTCGTCCTCGGAATTGCGTGAATCTGCGCGGATTCGAAAATTGAAGCTCGATTTCTTTGGAGAATTTTGTTGAACTCCTGGTGACGTTCATTTATTTTATGTTTTAAAATCATTATTGTACATCTATTATGCCTGAACGCTCAGCAATATTAGGGTGTAAAGCGGTTCGGTCCCTAAAAGATGGCGCAGCTGATTTTAAATCTCCATCAGTTGGTAGACATGAACTCGACTGAAACTGTGCACCTTCTAAACGGGCACTTGAATTAGAACAACATTTAGCGATTGCAAATGCAACAATCTCTAAATTAACTCATGGTACCTGTCATAAACGAGCATCAGGTCTACCTTGTCTTGTGGCCTACTCTGTGTTAGATATTTATCACGTCGGGCTCACCAAATATGTAGCGGATAAATACTCAAAATAAGAACGCAGAAATTACGGAAAATAGCTGTAACTCACGAAATGTTCAGAGAATACAAATCCGTTACAATATCCTTCTTATGCTCGAGAAATATTCTTGAACGAAAATAAATTCCAACGAATGCTGAAATTGATTGGACTCGATGTTAACATTCTGTTGCGACTAACAATCTCGACATCAATTTCAGCATTCGTTAGAATTTATTTTCGTTCAAGAATATTTCTCGAGCAAAAGAAGGATATTGTAACGGATTTGTATTCTCTGAACATTTCGTGAGTTACAGCTATTTTCTGTAATTTCTGCGTTCTTATTTTGAGTATTTATCCGCTACAAGTTATTGGAAGAGGCCCAACGACTGATTGACCATTCAGAAGGCTTCGCGGTTCTCGCTTCAATGCATAAATGTCAGGTTGCCCTCACTCTATTGGAGTGCCAGGTGATTTTGAATGCAAGTGACACTTTGGAGTGTATTGTGCATATTTTACCGGCTCTGTTCCAGCAACAGTGGTCTGATCTGAAGAACGCTATATACTGCGAATGATTAGAAATTACATTTAAGCAACTCACAGACTTCGTGTCACGTCGAGCTCGTATTGATTGGAGTCGAATTGGTCAGTTGTGCAACTGTTGTATAAAAGATTCCATAGCAAGGCCTGTTAGCCTCGTTAACTGTCAAGAAATGCTTTCTGTTGGTGTAAAATTGAAAGATGTTCAAGTTTGTGTTGTCGCTTGTGCTTAGGAAGCTAAGTTACCTGACAGTAAATTAGCGCGGTCGGATTCTGTGGTTGAAATTTCCGACACTCATTCAAATAAGATGAAGAGCAAGCCTGGCTCACCTGCCACCTATTCAGCCCAAATGAATAGTTGTTGCATGTTGTTGCAAGCACAAGCCTGATCCAGGCAAAGTGCCGCACAGTCAGAGACTGTACGTGGGCTAAGAGACTGTCAGGTTGCCCAGGCCTAGACAGATATGAGGGAATAGAAACGGTAGTGAGACTACAGCGTATTTCAGCATGCAGCTAACGACCGTTGGCCAATCAATTTAGCACGATGTTAGCCGTACAGCACAGAAATGCTGCACGATTGCACATCCGTGCACATAGTAAGCCTGGTTCACTTGACTGACTTAGCCGAAATGGGGGAGACATGGTAGCCATGACAATCCATATGATTGGAGTAAAGTGTTCCGTTGTGTACCTGGGGAGCCATTTGTGTTTCGAACTCATGATACACTGATAATATTTTGTAGATTAGACTTGTTTAGATGGCGCGAAATATCGTTATTTGAGGATGCAATACACAAGGCTCGTTCGGGTGGGATAACATGCATGATCTTATTGTAGGGGACGGTGGCAGAAACGGAGGACGTGGTGGGTCTTTGTCTAGCAAACGTTTTCCCTATGAAAAGCCACGTGTCCAGTGATGGTGATGCGACGTGGCATGTGTGACTCACCACTAAATAAAGTCACTTGCTTTATTCTATTGTCCTTTTGTTTGCTTTACGAATTGTAGGTTGCAGACACTTTAGCTAAGTTGATTACACATTTTGACTCCATGGAAGAATTTGGTGGGAGGTGTAAGTGTCGTGTAGCTTTGAAATTATTCTTTTTCCTTCTACTTCCGACTTTTAAAAAATACTGATTTTTGTGACTTGAATTTGGTTTTGTTTATTATTTATTTATAATTAAGATGTTAAACCTTGCCTTTTGTAATTGTCTTATTGGAACTCTGTTCACATATTTGGTGTACCTTTTGTTTCAATTCATTATTTATGCAATTGTTGTTGAATTTGGTTGCCATTTTGGGCACTTGGATTTTGACGGTAATTTTATCCCTTTGCATTTATAATTTGGCAGTTTATCTTGTCAGCATTGGCTGAATTTATTGTTGTCATTTGGAACATTTGAGCATTTTTGGCTCACATCATTTGTACAACCCGGTACAGTTGAGGTTTGTCCATTGTTGTTGTCTATTAATCTTGTTAATATAACCGTAGTAAACTCGAATCATTGTTTTTAGTTGTCGAACTAAGAAACGGGTGGTCTACGCGTTAAACAGCGACTTTAGACGTTACACTCCCCTTCAACGTAGACTTCGAAGTGACGTTATCCTTACTTACAAAACATTGAATACTCCAGATCATCCACTGAAACATTTGTTCAAATACCGTGAATCAGGAATTACACGTAGCCACTCAGCGGCACTACAAATTCCACATTCCCTTACCAATTGTCGCTGATATTTCTATTCGGTGTCTGTGTCTGTTTCCTGTAGAATGCCCTTCCCGAAGCAATTATCAACTCTCCCTGTATCCAAACATTCACTCGAACCTTGGACACTTATTTGTTACATAACGATTTGACGATGCCTGTGTATTGACTCATGGTATGCATATTACTTGACTCTAGTGACATCGTAAAATTGTTTTTTTATACCTCTTATTGAACGCATATTTACTATGATAGAGTAATTGTGAATCTATGTGCTTTTTGTGACGATAAATTCTTGAATCTTGAAAAAAAACTACTCTAACCGATTGCACTCGAATTTCCTTGAGTTTTGGTGCAATTATCGGCTGGATGTTTAATTGAATTACAAGATTATCAGCCGTTCCACATCTCGCAAACGAGTAGGAGTTGGACGAAAGAATACGATTGACAAACAACAGCTGTTAAACCACAAATGTCGTCACATGAGACTAGATAAGAGACCACAACTGACAAAATGATTAGAGACTGGTTGGTATCTTGAATGCGTGTGAAGTTTAAGTAGCTATTGAATTATGTTCGGGAAAATCCAGAGGCATCCTAATGTGAATCTGATCAGCATATTTTACGGAAATCTTTGAAGCAGACTACAACCTTTCTCGGAGAGCCGCATGTTCAACAATCTTTTCAAACGGACTAGTGATGATTTGGTTCGAATATAAGGTTTATTTTAAACATTTGCGAGACTTCTTACATTAGTTTAAGCTTATGAAATGCCCACTGCCTCGTGGTTCAGGCTTTTTAGCCAAAGGTTCCGGGTGGGGTCCCATAAGCCAACCCCCTATTTCGGCCTGGGCAACCGAGTAGTATCACGCTCATGGAAAATAAAGGTAAAAATGACATCCCGTGCTCCCAAGCTCTCTTCTCAAAATGTTTTAAATGATCTTACACTGCATGGAAACTTTTTTATTACCTGTTTTCAATTTTGTGGTTCTTTGTTAGCCCTGGTAGAAGTGCAGCTTGTTCATCGAGGTTTCCAAATTCAGACACTTCGAATATTTTGCCTGCTTCGAATGCCTTCAAAGCGTTCTTACGCCCGCGCGTACCATTCAAATTAGCGGCGTTTAATGTACAAACTTTAGCTAGCATCGGGCAGCAGGCAGCCTTAGCTCGCACACTTGATAGCCTCGATGTCGATGTGTGCTGTTTCTTGGAAACGCATGCATAACTCTAGCTCAGTTACACGATTGTCTAACCCTTCGAACTTACGCAAGTCACAATACCTACGCCTGTCCACTGATGACGATGCCATGGTATCTGATCAAGCTGTTGTCGGAATCGTCTTGAGTGAGCGAGCTGAGGTCGCACAGTTAAACTGGATTCCAGTCGTCTTTGTGCAGTTAGACTACAGGGTTCGTGCAAACTGGCAACCGCAGCCTGTTTGCGTTTGCTGCCTATGCACCGACTGATTGTAGCTGTAAACATGACCAGGATGAGTTTTATGGAAGATTACAAGAACTCATTAGACCTGCATCAAAGTGTGACATCGTTGTCGTAGCTGGTGACATGAATGCACGTGTAGGCCGTCTATCTTCGAAAGAACATTTTGTAAGTGTAAGGTTTTGCCCCGATTGTCGTAATGACAATGGCGGAAGATTGCTTTGCTTGTGCTCAGAGCACAGACTTTACCTTGCCAGCACTAACTTCCTCCATTCGAAGCGTCACTGCTTCACCGGGAAATGTCGATTGACAACCTTCTTCACGCAAATTGACCATATTGCTATCAGCTACTCGTGCCGAGGAAGTGTAAGATTGGCATTTAAAATAGGGCGCCTGCCCAGAGTCCGATCAAGCGTTAGTCTGTGCTAAGCTCTGGATGCGTTTTGCGGGAAACGTGGAAATGTTGCAAGGCAGTTGAATAATGCCAGGTTTAATTTTCTCCCGGTTCTCCGACGGTTTCAGGGCATTTTGAGTTAGCATATTTCTACAGTTCCCCAAAATAATATTGATGAAGAATGGAGTCGGATTCAAACCTCCTTGGAAACAGCCGCGTTGGATAGTTTTGTGTTGACTTCGTGTAGCTCAACACTGGGTTACTGGAGCAACCACACGCATTTCGCAGATCAACCTGCATAGGTTACGCTGGTTGGGTCACGTTTTACGGATGCCAAACCACCGACTTCCGAAACAGATTCTTTATGCGACGCCAAATCCTGATTGGCGTAAATCTCGGGCTGGCCAAACCGTCATATGGCATAGGCAGCTAAAAATTCTTACTAGTAACCTTTCCAATGTATGCGCAGCGCGTCTTCCAGGCTGGTGTCCCCGCGATCATATATCACAATGGTTAGTTACGCTTCAGGATATGTCCCTAAACCGTGTTCAATGGCGGTCTTGCACTAAGCATCTTCTTGGAGTGTTTGCATAACCTTGTATGTTGTCAAGCGGAGTGACGAGAAAAGCTTGTTATGATGCATGACAGTGAAAACCGCAAGGGAGCTGCCGTGCTGATGTTGCTCTACTTGTTCACGGAACTTGTTTGAATGCATGTTCCATTCGAGGCACCTCTTCCCAGTTTGTTTGTGCTTACTCTTCTATAAAAGCCGTAGCAATTTAAGTCCCACCATTCCCCATCTTTTAGGATTTTACTTTTCCATGGTTGTATGGCAGTTGAGCATTCGGTACGTGCTACCGGTGTAATGCTGTTGATGATGAGCTCAAGTAAGAGCGAAACTCTAGTCCAGTGCTTCCAACGTGGACCGTCGTGATAAACTTGGTGAATATTTCGAAGAACTTGGTACTAATGAGTAGCCGCTAAAACATAATGAACCAACTCTCCAAGCACTCTGTATTCCGCTTGCCTGCTTTCTCTTTTTTCACGCGCTTGCTTATCTTCTTTTCCTGCGTCATGTTGCTTGGCACTTTGTCTAGCTCCAGACTTGTGCTTCATGATGATGATGGTGATCGAGTGGTTTTTGTTGCTTTCTAGTTGCTATATATTATTAAGCCTTCACATGTTGGCCATTATCCTTTTTGATTTACCTTCTCAGGTATAATCGACCTTGACCACGTCCAACTTGAGTACTTTTCGAACATTCTTCTTTCATACTCGAATCTCATCAACGCCCGTTGCTTGCCGCACCAGTTCAATTTTCTAAACCCTCAACGCAATGTTAATGAACCAATGACGTTTTTCACCCTTTTACACACACGTGACTATAAATGCCTTACTATCCTGGCCCGATGTTTTTACTCGTTCTCTTGTAAATACTAAAATAATGTTAATTCATCAGCGTTCAAAGTTAGTTAATCTCCCACCCTGTCAACGTTTCATTGTTTTAGCGATTTTCAAAGTCCTTCCTTGTGTGTATTTAATTTCTTTTTTTGCTAAAATGAGATTAAAATATAAGTTTTCGGGAAGTAATTTTACCGTTCTAGCGGGTTTGAGTGGTCATGATTTCTTGCAGGCCTAGCGATTAATTATTTGTCCTATTCCCGTTCAAAAACGTGTATCTGCTCGACGCAATGTTGGAAGGTTTGTTGTACCATACAAGGCGCAAACGGGTATTGCCAGCAGTAATGGGAAAATGAACACGATCCTGTCCAACGTATGAACCGAACACATCTCCAGAGCTTGGTTCCACAAAAGTCGCATACGAGCATTGGTCGTAGCAATGTGATAAAGGAAACTGTTCTGGATGACCTGCCACATGGATTACGTTAAGAATCTTGGGGTAGCTTAATCGCATGTTTATTTGACAGCTCCGTGGATCTTTTCATTGTTGAATAGCTCATTTTCCAGCTGAAGAGCTTTGGATCCGTCCTCGGACCAATCCTCTTCGCGCTTTATGCTAATGACATACCGGCTCTCATTAAATGCAAGATCGTACTGCTCGCGGACGATATAAAAGTGTGGTAGAAAATAAGTAAGTCGGAAGACTGCGAACTGCTCCAGAAGGTTCTGGACAACGCCTTGGTCCCTAAAAATTCGCATATTCTTCAATTTCTAAAAGTGTCACAAAAGTGTTATATTATTCTGTGGTTTTTTGTAAAGCTATATGCTTTTTAGACCATTAAAATTGAATTGGATGCCTTGAATTGATGAAGATAAGAAATTGAGCCTCCTAGTGCTCTCTTAAATATAGAAAGCGATCACATTTGATTTCATGTTCCTCTTACAATTTAAATGGGTAAACTTGTCAAATCTTTCACATGCTACTAGCTTTTGGGTCAGCGCGCTATTTGAGAATGTTTTTGTTTTCAATTACGTTCCAGTTGTGAAAATGTTGATGTTTCAAAGCAATTGATTCCTTGACGTGCTTTTGTCCATTCGGTACGCGAACACTGTCGCTCGAATTACTTAATCGCGTTCCTCAGAAAGAGCAGTCGTCTAACATATCTTAACATAACATCAGAAGAATTGCATGCAATCGAAGGAAACAGCTGGACTGTATCAGCTTTTACTCTGCTAGTCACTAGATCCAGCCAAAATGATTTTATTATGCATCTGATGGCGGGACAGGACGAGTTCAGTCACCCATGCCCGCTCACCGCATGCGGCCAACCAATCTGCCCTAAATCCTGTCTCAGAACTGGTTGAAATAGTCATGAAAAAAGAGTTTGCAATGAATCGGTTATAGCAAGATTTTGGTAAACTTTTCGCTTCTGAACACAGAAGTTTCGTCAGACCAAGATTGTCGGCGTGCGTTATTTACACTTTTGCCTCCTGTAGAAACCCGAGAGGGCACATCAACCAATCAGGTGATGCGTGTGTGTTCGAAGTGATTTACTACAGAAACCCGAGAAGTTAAGGGTAGACATTACGTGCGGTGTATGTATTTCTATCAGCCAATAAGAATTGGCAGTCGTACGAGTAAAATTTGAGTGTTTTCAGGCGTGAAGGGTTTTCCTCGTTTCATGAATAAATGAAATTTTTCGTTTTTTATTAAAAACACGTACAACATATAAGATTGACAGGCATACAGTTGATTCCCAATGTGAAACAAACAAGCTCTCGCATAGATAGCAATTTTTCTAGATGACCTGAAGAGATAGTAAACAACCAAGCTTCTTTTCCAGAGCTTAGAACATATTCAAGATTCAAGAATTTATCGTCACAAAAAGCACATAGATTCACAATTACCATATCATAGTAAATATGCGTTCAATAAGAGGTATAAAAAATCAATTATACGATGTCACGATGTCAAATAATATGCTTACCCTGAGTCAAAACATGGGCATCGTCAAATCGTTATGTAACAAATAATTGTCCAAGGTTCGAGTGAATGTTTGGATACAGGGAGAGGTGATAATTGCTTCGGTAAGGGCATTCCACAGGAAGCAGACACATACCGAATAGAAATTTCGGCGACAATTAGTACGGGAATGGGAAATTTGTAGTGCCGCTGAGTGGCTACGTGTAATTCCTGAACAAATGTTTAAGTGGATGATCTGGAGTATTCAATATCTTGTAAGTAATGATAACGTCCTCTTACCAGGTCACACTTTCATTTGTGAATTTAATTCTTTACTCATCTAGTGAAAAACATACCGTTAAATGGATCGTCCTTAAATTTCACATTTGAGGACAACATAGTATAACAATACAACAATAGAGTTAACCTCATATGAACGACCTGGTTGCATAGTGCTAGTGAAATTGAGGTCGTAGAATGCCATGAGAATCTGATTAATAATGTACAATACCAATGCTGAATCTGTAAGAATTTTTCCCTGTGTGTCAATTTATCGACCCTGAGAGCTACCCATTAACAGCAACAAATTGTCGAGTACTGCTTACGTAGTCGAACACAAGTAGGGATTGGTGACTACAACCCCGCAACACCTGGAATCCGATCAGTTCGGCAGATTGTTTTTCCTAGGTTCATACCAAATCCGAGACGGTGAGGCGATCAGAAACAGAGCGAAGTTTCTGAGACTCCTTCGCTGCAAACCTGGATGCTTGAAATCGCTCTTTAGATGACCTCACAATGCACGCGGTAATTTAGGCTGCCGCACACATAGAAGCTAACATCACTTTCCGACTTGGGCAAGCTTAAAATAGTCTGCCTAAAGTGATATTGGTACTGGAATGGATTACCGATCTGCAACACCTTGCATTTTTGGAAATTGAATTGAACTAAGAAAAGCACTGGACCG
>JACCGJ010015625.1:0-24399 GCA_013407085.1 Atriophallophorus winterbourni
ATGATAAGATCATCGAATCATTGCAACACATCACACGATGCCAGACTATGCAATTGCTAATCATTGGTGATTTTAATCTCCCGCATCTGTTTTCGAGAGGTGAGCACTCCCTGCATTCGTTTGAACATAAATTCAAGGAGGTTATAGAATTTGCTTCACTACACAATCACGTTAACCAGCCAACTCGCTGGCGTGGTCTTGACCAACCTTCAACCCTTGACCTTGTCTTAACGCCTGAGGCAACCGCAGTAGAGGGTATACAATACCTGGCACCACTGGGGAAGAGTGATCATGCTGTGCTTTTGTTTGATTATGTATGTAGTGCGGAACGATTGTGTGAACAGACGAAAGTCATAAGGAAAATACAATTTGAATCCTTAAATATCAGTCTCCGGGATGCACACCCTCATGAGTTTGATTCAATGGATCCTGGCTCATATTACAATTCGTTTCTAAATTATCTCAATTCGAAGATTTACGAAAACTCGATTTTTTTACCACACAAATGCAGCTACAACAACCAGTTTGTTATTCGGAGTAGAACGAAGAAATGGTTAGCTGTTAAGCGAGAGTCTTGGGTAACTCATAAGAAGTTTGGTACGGAAGAAACTTGGAAACGATTCTGTAAGATACGGAATCAAGTCACTACTCTTGTAAGAGAAAATCGCATGCAATTCCAATGGAACTTGCTTAAGAGAATGGAAAAGAATCCTAAGCTTCTCTACAAGATAGTAAATGAACGATCAAAGATCAAACCATGTGTATTCTCTGTACTAACACCTCATGGATTGACCCACACTGCCCAAGATACCGCCGACGCTTTAGCAACGTTTTACTCATTTGTCTTCAATCCCCAGCGTTGTATACCATATCAACTTTCATCAAGTTCACCACATTTCGAATTATTAAGTGAAATGACTATCAACGAATACATGGTTGGGCGGGAACTTTGTCGACTAAACGAAACGAAGTCCCCTGGCGCAGACAAAATTACCCCCCGCCGTACTTCGCAGGTGTCGCGTTGCTTTGACTGCTCCTCTCACTCGCATATTCAATCTCAGCTTAAATGAAGGAAAAATACCACCGCAATGGAAAGCAGGGATGATAACTTCCTTTTATAAAGGCGGTAGCCGTTCAGACACAGCAAACTATAGACCGGTAACGTTACTTCCGGTGATCTCCAAATTAATGGAACGCATTGTGACTGCGCGCATAAGAGAACATTTTGAAAACCAAAATATTTTGACCGCAGCACAAAACGGTTTTCGAAAAGGTCGCTGTTGCTTATCTAACCTTCTTACAACGTTCGAGGATTGGACCAATGGACTAGACGAAGGTGAGGCTGTACATGCTTGCTACATTGATATTTCCAAAGCTTCCGATAGAGTCAACCATGACATCTTAATTAAAAAGCTCCATCCAAGCCTGGGCACCATGGCTGAGGAAGGATATCGAACTACTCGACAGGATTTATCATCGTGCTACAAAGTTGGTCTCCCGGTACAGAAATTTGCCTTTCACAGAGCGAATGTTAAAACTAAACCTACAAGATTTTACCCAACGACCTTGTTGACCTTCAAAATCCTGCATTCTGTAAACCATCCCCTTAAACACTTGCTAAAGCCCAATGACCTTACTAGAACACGAACACATTCAAAGGCTTTAAGCATTCCGCATTCTCGATTGGATATACGTCGTAATTTTTTCTCCTTAAGAATTTGTTTCACTTGGAACTATTTGCCTGAAGAAATCACACGATCAGAATCTGTTGAGGTTTTCGCTTCCAAACTCGATGAGTTTATGACGAACCATGCGGTATGCGAATGTCCCTATTGATTTTTGAGATATTTTATATATTTTTTATATATATTTTTATATGTTCCATATATCTTGTCATCCTATGGTTATTGTTAAGCTTATTGCTTTTTCTACCATACAATTTTCTGAGTTCTGAGTTCTGAATTGTGATAAAGCCCTAACAGAGGAAGTAGCATCGATGATCAACAACGTAGATTTCCCCAGTGTCTGTTACATATGCACTTCATGTCGAAGCAAACAGTCTAGCGACAATCCACACAACGCTGCCTATGAGGCAAAGCTTGAGCCTCGGTTAGAAATTTTAGAAAATAATTATCGAATAATTGAGGAAAGGCTTAAAACACTCTTGATGGATAAAATTGCCCCAGCGACTCAACCCGAAGCAGATGATGCTCAAGATAACAAAAAGCAATCGGAACTTCATCAATCGACGGAACTGTTGAAAAAAGTCAATAAAGTACCATCGATTCCAGAGTCAGGGGTTAAGTCCAAAGAGCTCCAAGTGAACGCGTCTCATTCCAGTAAGCTAACATTCGCCCAGATGGTGACTAAATGTGAAAAGTGTTCGGCGTTAGAATTGAGCCCTAAACCTCAGGCAAAAGAAAAAGTTCAAAGCAAAACGGTTCCATATCACAGGGAGCAGAAAAATTCGATAAAACGCATAAAAAATTTAAGTGTAATATGCACCAATATTCCTGAGTCAGAGGTAACGCTTTTGCAAGAAAGGCAAAAGCATGACCGTGAAAACTGGTTCGTCGTTTGTAATCGAATCGGCCTAGATAGTAAACACCCTGTGTCGGTAACTTGAATAATTCGTCATACTAAATCCCCGATAAACCACGTCTTTTAAAATCACTTTTGCCAACGAAAAGGACATGGTAAATGTCCTACTAAAATTGTATTAGCTCCCCGTGATATCCAAAGTGATGGAGCGCATAGTGACGGAAAATATAGTTCATCACTTGGCATCACAAAATATACTATCTGTCGCCCAGCATGGGTTTCGTAAAGCTCGCTCCTGCTTGACAAACTTGCTGACGGTATTAAACGATTGGACCCAATCGGTTGACGCTAGAGACAGTGTGCACGCGTGCTATCTGGATATGTCGAAAGCTTTCGACAGAGTTGATCACTTCCTGTTGCTACGGAAGCTGAAACAGATTGGTATTGACGGGCAGCTACTCGTGTGGTTCTAAAGCTACCTCAATGAGCGCAAGGCAACCGTTCGAGTTAACGGGGTACAATCACGAGCCATTAATACCTCCAGTGGTGTACCGCAAGGTTCCGTTCTCGGTCCAGTGCTTTTCTTAGTTTACATCAATGATTTACCTGAGAGGCTCTCATGCAAGGTAGTTCTTTTTGCGGATGATGTTAAACTTTGGATGCGAATAAAATGAACTGCAGACTGCGTAAAACTGCAAAGTGATTTCGATGCCCTACACGAATGGTCAGTTAGAAATAAACTGCCGTTAAATTTTTAAAAATGCAAGTTACTGCAAATCGGTAAGCACTTTCTGTACGAATATCACTTTGGGCAGACGATTTTGAGATGGACCGAATCGGAGAAGGATCTTGGAGTCTGGATATGTGGCAGCCTAAAGAACAGCGCGCATTGTGAGGTCATATACAAACGTGCTTTGAAGCTTCTACGACGGATTTTCAGAACCTTTACGCCTGTAACGTTGCCGAACATCATGAAGACTTACTTAAATCCCACAATGGAACATGCATCGCAAGCATGGACTCCATGGATGAAAAAGATATATTCTTGCTTGACAGGATATATCATCGTGCAACTAAACTCGTGCGTGGTTTTCGAGACCTCAAATACGAGGAAAGGTTGAAAAAGCTAATGCTCCCTGAAGAGACATGTTGAGTGTCGTGTAGCTTTGAAATTCTTCTTTTTCCTTCTACTTCCGACTTTTAAAAAATACTGATTTTTGTGACTTGAATTTGGTTTTGTTTATTATTTTTTCATAATTAGGATGTTGAACATAGCCTTTTGTAATTGTCTCATTGAAACTCTGTTCACATATTTGGTGTACCTTTTGTTTTAATTGACACCAATTTGGGTGTTTAGTATTTGATAGACATTTTGACGGTAATTTTATCCCCTTGTATTTATAATTTGGCAGTCTATCTTCTCAGCATTGGCTGAATTTATTGTTGTCATTTGGAACATTTGGTCATTTATGGCTGACGGCATTTGTACAACCCGGTACAGTTGAGGTTTGTCCATTGTTATTATCTATTAATATTGTTAATAGAACCGTAGTAAACTCGAATCATTGTTTTGAATTGTCGAACTAAGAAACGGGTGGTCTACGCGTTATACAGCGACTTTAGTCGTTACAGTTCTCAACTCGGATTGTACTATTTGGAGAAACAGAAAATTGAATTGCTCAATCGGAAACGGTCAATTTGGATCGTCTGCCTATTCGAACAAGGATCAACTTGGATCTTATTGCCGCCATTCTGTTCTGTTTACTTCTCGTATTTGTCTCGGAGAAAATACTATTTGGTTTGCAATCGAAGCAGTATTTAACTTGGTGGATCCACTGCTCAACTTCGTCCTCGGAATTGCGTGAATCTGCGCGGATTCGAAAATTGAAGCTCGATTCCTTTGGAGAATTTTGTTGAACTCCTGGTGACGTTCATTTATTTTATGTTTTAAAATCATTATTGTACATCTATTATGCCTGAACACTCAGCAATATTAGGGTGTAAAGCGGTTCGGTCCCTAAAAGATGGCGCAGCTGATTTCAAATCTCCATCAGTTGGTAGACATGAACTCGACTGAAACTGTGCACCTTCTAAACGGGCACTTGAATTAGAACAAGATTTAGCGATTGCAAATGCAACAATCTCTAAATTAACTCATGGTACCTGTCATAAACGAGCATCAGGTCTACCTTGTCTTGTGGCCTACTCTGTGTTAGATATTTATCACGTCGGGCTCACCAAATATGTAGCGGATAAATACTCGAAATAAGAACGCAGAAATTACGGAAAATAGCTGTAACTCACGAAATGTTCAGAGAATACAAATCCGTTACAATATCCTTCTTTTGCTCGAGAAATATTCTTGAACGAAAATAAATTCCAACGAATGCTGAAATTGATTGGACTCGATGTTAACATTCTGTTGCGACTAACAATCTCGACATCAATTTCAGCATTCGTTGGAATTTATTTTCGTTCAAGAATATTTCTCGAGCAAAAGAAGGATATTGTAACGGATTTGTATTCTCTGAACATTTCGTGAGTTACAGCTATTTTCTGTAATTTCTGCGTTCTTATTTTGAGTATTTATCCGCTACAAGTTATTGGAAGAGGCCCAACGACTGACTGGCCATTCAGAAGGCTTCGCGGTTCTCGCTTCAATGCATAAATGTCAGGTTGCCCTCACTCTATTGGAGTGCCAGGTGATTTTGAATGCAAGTGACACTTTGGAGTGTATTGTGCATATTTTACCGGCTCTGTTCCAGCAACAGTGGTCTGATCTGAAGAACGCTATATACTGCGAATGATTAGAAATTACATTTAAGCAACTCACAGACTTCGTGTCACGTCGAGCTCGTATTGATTGGAGTCGAATTGGTCAGTTGTGCAAATGTTGTATAAAAGATTCCATAGCAAGGCCTGTTAGCCTCGTTAACTGTCAAGAAATGCTTTCTGTTGGTGTAAAATTGAAAGATGTTCAAGTTTTGTTGTCGCTTGTGCTTAGGAAGCTTAGTTACCTGACAGTAAATTAGCGCGGTCGGATTCTGTGGTTGAAATTTCCGACACTCATTCAAATAAGATGAAGAGCAAGCCTGGCTCACCTGACACCTATTCAGCCCAAATGAATAGTTATTGCATGTTGTTGCAAGCACAAGCCTGATCCAGGCAAAGTGCCGCACAGTCAGAGACTGTACGTGGGCTCAGATACTGTCAGGTTGCCCAGGCCTAGACAGATATGAGGGAATAGAAACGGTAGTGAGACTACAGCGTATTTCAGCATGCAGCTCACGACCGTTGGCCAATCAATTTAGCACGATGTTAGCCGTACAGCACAGAAATGCTGCACGATTGCACATCCGTGCACATAGTAAGCCTGGTTCACTTGACTGACTTAGCCGAAATGGGGGAGACATGGTAGCCATGACAATCCATATGATTGGAGTAAAGTGTTCCGTTGTGTACCTGGGGAGCCATTTGTGTTTCGAACTCATGATACACTGATAATATTTTGTAGATTAGACTTGTTTAGATGGCGCGAAATATCGTTATTTGAGGATGCAATACACAAGGCTCGTTCGGGTGGGATAACATGCATGATCTTATTGTAGGGGACGGTGGCAGAAACGGAGGACGTGGTGGGTCTTTGTCTAGCAAACGTTTTCCCTATGAAAAGCCACGTGTCCAGTGATGGTGATGCGACGTGGCGTGTGTGACTCGCCACTAAATAAAGTCACTTGCTTTATTCTATTGTCCTTTTGTTTGCTTTACGAATTGTAGGTTGCAGACACTTTAGCTAAGTTGATTACACATTTTGACTCCATGGAAGAATTTGGTGGGAGGTGTAAGTGTCGTGTAGCTTTGAAATTCTTCTTTTTCCTTCTACTTCCGACTTTTAAAAAATACTGATTTTTGTGACTTGAATTTGGTTTTGTTTATTATTTATTTATAATTAAGATGTTAAACCTTGCCTTTTGTAATTGTCTTATTGGAACTCTGTTCACATATTTGGTGTACCTTTTGTTTTAATTCATTATTTATGCAATTGTTGTTGAATTTGGTTGCCATTTTGGGCACTTGGATTTTGACGGTAATTTTATCCCTTTGCATTTATAATTTGGCAGTTTATCTTGTCAGCATTGGCTGAATTTATTGTTGTCATTTGGAACATTTGAGCCTTTTTGGCTCACATCATTTGTACAACCCGGTACAGTTGAGGTTTGTCCATTGTTGTTGTCTATTAATCTTGTTAATATAACCGTAGTAAACTCGAATCATTGTTTTGAGTTGTCGAACTAAGAAACGGGTGGTCTACGCGTTAAACAGCGACTTTAGACGTTACACTCCCCTTCAACGTAGACTTCGAAGTGACGTTATCCTTACTTACAAAACATTGAATACTCCAGATCATCCACTGAAACATTTGTTCAAATACCGTGAATCAGGAATTACACGTAGCCACTCAGCGGCACTACAAATTCCACATTCCCTTACTAATTGTCGCTGATATTTCTATTCGGTGTCTGTGTCTGTTTCCTGTAGAATGCCCTTCCCGAAGCAATTATCAACTCTCCCTGTATCCAAACATTCACTCGAACCTTGGACACTTATTTGTTACATAACGATTTGACGATGCCTGTGTATTGACTCATGGTATGCATATTACTTGACTCCAGTGACATCGTAAAATTGTTTTTTTATACCTCTTATTGAACGCATATTTACTATGATAGGGTAATTGTGAATCTATGTGCTTTTTGTGACGATAAATTCTTGAATCTTGAAAAAAACTACTCTAACCGATTGCACTCGAATTTCCTTGAGTTTTGGTGCAATTATCGGCTGGATGTTTAATTGAATTACAAGATTATCAGCCGTTCCACATCTCGCAAACGAGTAGGAGTTGGACGAAAGAATACGATTGACAAACAACAGCTGTTAAACCACAAATGTCGTCACATGAGACTAGATAAGAGACCACAACTGACAAAATGATTGGAGACTGGTTGGTATCTTGAATGCGTGTAAAGTTTAAGTAGCTATTGAATTATGTTCGGGAAAATCCAGAGGCATCCTAATGTGAATCTGATCCTCATATTTTACGGACATCTTTGAAGCAGACTACAACCTTTCTCGGAGAGCCGCATGTTCAACAATCTTTTCAAACGGACTAGTGATGACTTGGTTCGAATATAAGGTTTATTTTAAACATTTGCGAGACTTCTTACATTAGTTTGAGCTTATGAAATGCCCACTGCCTCGTGGTTCAGGCTTTTTAGCCAAAGGTTCCGGGTGGGGTCCCATAAACCAACCCCCTATTTCGGCCTGGGCAACCGAGTAGTATCACGCTCATGGAAAATAAAGGTAAAAATGACAGATCCCGTGCTCCCAAGCTCTCTTCTCAAAATGTTTTAAATGATCTTACACTGCATGGAAACTTTTTTATTACCTGTTTTCAATTTTGTGGTTCTTTGTTAGCCCTGGTAGAAGTGCAGCTTGTTCATCGAGGTTTCCAAATTCAGACACTTCGAATATTTTGCCTGCTTCGAATGCCTTCAAAGCGTTCTTACGCCCGCGCGTACCATTCAAATTAGCGGCGTTTAATGTACAAACTTTAGCTAGCATCGGGCAGCAGGCAGCCTTAGCTCGCACACTTGATAGCCTCGATGTCGATGTGTGCTGTTTCTTGGAAACGCATGCATAACTCTAGCTCAGTTACACGATTGTCTAACCCTTCGAACTTACGCAAGTCACAATACCTACGCCTGTCCACTGATGACGATGCCATGGTATCTGATCAAGCTGTTGTCGGAATCGTCTTGAGTGAGCGAGCTGAGGTCGCACAGTTAAACTGGATCCCAGTCGTCTTTGTGCAGTTAGACTACAGGGTTCGTGCAAACTGGCAACCGCAGCCTGTTTGCGTTTGCTGCCTATGCACCGACTGATTGTAGCTGTAAACATGACCAGGATGAGTTTTATGGAAGATTACAAGAACTCATTAGACTTGCATCAAAGTGTGACATCGTTGTCGTAGCTGGTGACATGAATGCACGTGTAGGCCGTCTATCTTCGAAAGAACATTTTGTAAGTGTAAGGTTTTGCCCCGATTGTCGTAATGACAATGGCGGAAGATTGCTTTGCTTGTGCTCAGAGCACAGACTTTACCTTGCCAGCACTAACTTCCTCCATTCGAAGCGTCACTGCTTCACCGGGAAATGTCGATTGACAACCTTCTTCACGCAAATTGACCATATTGCTATCAGCTACTCGTGCCGAGGGAGTGTAAGATTGGCATTTAAAATAGGGCGCCTGCCCAGAGTCCGATCAAGCGTTAGTCTGTGCTAAGCTCTGGATGCGTTTTGCGGGAAACGTGGAAATGTTGCAAGGCAGTTGAATAATGCCAGGTTTAATTTTCTCCCGGTTCTCCGACGGTTTCAGGGCATTTTGAGTTAGCATCTTTCTACAGTTCCCCAAAATAATATTGATGAAGAATGGAGTCGGATTCAAACCTCCTTGGAAACAGCCGCGTTGGATAGTTTTGTGTTGACTTCTTGTGTAGCTCAACACTGGGTTACTGGAGCAACCACACGCATTTCGCAGATCAACCTGCATAGGTTACGCTGGTTGGGTAACGTTTTACGGATGCCAAACCACCGACTTCCGAAACAGATTCTTTTTGCGACGCCAAATCCTGATTGGCGTAAATCTCGGGCTGGCCAAACCGTCATATGGCATAGGCAGCTAAAAATTCTTACTAGTAACCTTTCCAATGTATGCGCAGCGCGTCTTCCAGGCTGTGTCCCCGCGATCATATATCACAATGGTTAGTTACGCTTCAGGATATGTCCCGAAACCGTGTTCAATGGCGGTCTTGCACTAAGCATCTTCTTGGAGTGTTTGCATAACCTTGTATGTTGTCAAGCGGAGTGACGAGAAAAGCTTGTTATGATGCATGACAGTGAAAACCGCAAGGAAGCTGCCGTGCTGATGTAGCTCTACTCGTTCACGGAACTTGTTTGAATGCATGTTCCATTCGAGGCACCTCTTCTCAGTTTGTTTGTGCTTACTCTTCTATAAAAGCCGTAGCAATTTAAGTCCCACCATTCCCCATCTTTTAGAATTTTACTTTTCCATGGTTGTATGGCAGTTAAGCATTCTGTACGTGCTACCGGTGTAATGCTGTCGGTGATGAGCTCAAGTGAGAGCGAAACTCTAGTTCAGTGCTTCCAACGTGGACCGTCGTGATAAACTTGGTGAATATTTCGAAGAACTTGGTACTGATGAGTAGCCGCTAAAACATAATGAACCAACTCTCCAAGCACTCTGTATTCCGCTTGCCTGCTTTCTCTTTTTTCACGCGCTTGCTTATCTTCTTTTCCTGCGTCATGTTGCTTGGCACTTTGTCTAGCTCCAGACTTGTGCTTCATGATGATGATGGTGATCGAGTGGTTTTTGTTGCTTTCTAGTTGCTATATATTATTAAGCCTTCACATGTTGGCCATTATCCTTTTTGATTTACCTTCTCAGGTATAATCGACCTTGACCACGTCCAACTTGAGTACTTTTCGAACATTCTTCTTTCATACTCGAATCTCATCAACGCCCGTTGCTTGCCGCACCAGTTCAATTTTCTAAACCCTCAACGCAATGTTAATGAACCAATGACGTTTTTCACCCTTTTACACACACGTGACTATAAATGCCTTACTATCCTGGCCCGATGTTTTTACTCGTTCTCTTGTAAATACTAAAATAATGTTAATTCATCAGCGTTCAAAGTTAGTTAATCTCCCACCCTGTCAACGTTTCATTGTTTTAGCGATTTTCAAAGTCATTCCTTGTGTGTATTTAATTTCTTTTTTTGCTAAAATGAGATTAAAATATAAGTTTTCGGGAAGTAATTTTACCGTTCTAGCGGGTTTGAGTGGTCATGATTTCTTGCAGGCCTAGCGATTAATTATTTGTCCTATTCCCGTTCAAAAACGTGTATCTGCTCGACGCAATGTTGGAAGGTTTATTGTACCATACAAGGCGCAAACGGGTATTGCCAGCAGTAATGGGAAAATGAACACGATCCTGTCCAACGTATGAACCGAACACATCTCCAGAGCTTGGTTCCACAAAAGTCGCATACGAGCATTGGTCGTAGCGATGTGATAAAGGAAACTGTTCTGGATGACCTGCCACATGGATTACGTTAAGAATCTTGGGGTAGCTTAATCGCATGTTTATTTGACAGCTCCGTGGATCTTTTCTTTGTTGAATAGCTCATTTTCCAGCTGAAGAGCTTTGGATCCGTCCTCGGACCAATCCTCTTCGCGCTTTATGCTAATGACATACCGGCTCTCATTAAATGCAAGATCGTACTGCTCGCGGACGATATAAAAGTGTGGTAGAAAATAAGTAACTCGGAAGACTGCGAACTGCTCCAGAAGGATCTGGACAACGTCTTGGTCCCTAAAAATTCGCATATTCTTCAATTTCTAAAAGTGTCACAAAAGTGTTATATTATTCTGTGGTTTTTTTGTAAAGCTATATGCTTTTTAGACCATTAAAATTGAATTGAATTGGATGCCTTGAATTGATGAAGATAAGAAATTGAGCCTCCTAGTGCTCTCTTAAATATAGAAAGCGATCACATTTGATTTCATGTTCCTCTTACAATTTAAATGGGTAAACTTGTCAAATCTTTCACATGCTACTAGCTTTTAGGTCAGCGCGCTATTTGAGAATGTTTTTGTTTTCAATTACGTTCCAGTTGTAAAAATGTTGATGTTTCAAAGCAATTGTTTCCTTGACGTGCTTTTGTCCATTCGGTACGCGAACACTGTCGCTCGAATTACTTAATCGCGTTCCTCAGAAAGAGCAGTCGTCTAACATATCTTAACATAACATCAGAAGAATTGCATGCAATCGAAGGAAACAGCTGGACTGTATCAGCTTTTACTCTGCTAGTCACTAGATCCAGCCAAAATGATTTTATTATGCATCTGATGGCGGGACAGGACGAGTTCAGTCACCCATGCCCGCTCACCGCATGCGGCCAACCAATCTGCCCTAATCCTGTCTCAGAACTGGTTGAAATAGTCATGAAAAAAGAGTTTGCAATGAATCGGTTATAGCAAGATTTTGGTAACGTTTCGCTTCTGAACACAGAAGTTTCGTCAGACCAAGATTGTCGGCGTGCGTTATTTAAACTTTTGCCTCCTGTAGAAACCCGAGAGGGCACATCAACCAATCAGGTGATGCGTGTGTGTGTTCGAAGTGATTTACTACAGAAACCCGAGAAGTTAAGGGTAGACATTACGTGCGGTGTATGTATTTCTATCAGCCAATAAGAATTGGCAGTCGTACGAGTAAAATTTGAGTGTTTTCAGGCGTGAAGGGTTTTCCTCGTTTCATGAATAAATGAAATTTTTCGTTTTTTATTAAAAACACGTAAAACATATAAGATTGACAGGCATACAGTTGATTCCCAATGTGAAACAAACAAGCTCTCGCATAGATAGCAATTTTTCTAGATGACCTGAAGAGATAGTAAACAACCAAGCTTCTTTTCCAGAGCTTAGAACATATTCAAAATTCAAGATTCAAGAATTTATGGTCACAAAAAGCACATAGCTTCACAATTACCATATCATAGTAAATATGCGTTCAATAAGAGGTATAAAAAATCAATTATACTATGTCAAGTAATATGCTTACCCTGAGTCAAAACATGGGCATCGTCAAATCGTTATGTAACAAATAATTGTCCAAGGTTCGAGTGAATGTTTGGATACAGGGAGAGGTGATAATTGCTTCGGTAAGGGCATTCCACAGAAAGCAGACACATACCGAATAGAAATTTCGGCGACAATTAGTACGGGAATGGGGAATTTGTAGTGCCGCTGAGTGGCTACGTGTAATTCCTGAACAAATGTTTAAGTGGATGATCTGGAGTATTCAATATCTTGTAAGTAATGATAACGTCCTCTTACCAGGTCACACTTTCATTTGTGAATTTAATTCTTTACTCATCTAGTGAAAAACATACGGTTAAATGGATCGTCCTTAAATTTCACATTTGAGGACAACATAGTATAACAATACAACAATAGAGTTAACCTCATATGAACGACCTGGTTGCTTAGTGCTAGTGAAATTGAGGTCGTAGAATGCCATGAGAATCTGATTAATAATGTACAATACCAATGCTGAATCTGTAAGAATTTTTCCCTGTGTGTCAATTTATCGACCCTGAGAGCTACCCATTAACAGCAACAAATTGTCGAGTACTGCTTACGTAGTCGAACACAAGTAGGGATTGGTGACTACAACCCCGCAACACCTGGAATCCGATCAGTTCGGCAGATTGTTTTTCCTAGGTTCATACCAAATCCGAGACGGTGAGGCGATCAGAAACAGAGCGAAGTTTCTGAGACTCCTTCGCTGCAAACCTAGATGCTTGAAATCGCTCTTTAGATGACCTCACAATGCACGCGGTAATTTAGGCTGCCGCACACATAGAAGCCAACATCACTTTCCGACTTGGGCAAGCTTAAAATAGTCTGCCTAAAGTGATATTGGTACTGGAATGGATTACCGATCTGCAACACCTTGCATTTTTGGAAATTGAATTGAACTAAGAAAAGCACTGGACCGAGAACGGAACCTTGCGGTACACCACTGGAGGTATTAATGACTCCTTTCAATAGGTAAATGGACAACACCCGACGGTAATGAGTTTCATAAGAAAATAAATGCGCACCAGATAAAGGCACCGTCGATTGTGATGGCAATCCGTATTCGTTTGTACTGTAACAATTGTACCGAATGCTCAGTCATATTTTGTTTCGTTTACACGTTGTTACAGCCAGATGAATTCACATGGCGTGCACTCCACCTACCTAATCAGCTTAAAAATAAAACGTAACATTTTATTCCCAACTGTCACACCTTCTCATCTGAAAGCATGAAATGTTTCTAAAATGTGTCGACCGTGAGGGGTCCATTTCAGACGTTCTGTGTTATCTTGGTTGTGAAAACAATGAATGCACTAACATGTGTGTGTAGTGTAGATCGTGAATGAAATGTAGCAGGTTTTTTACTCTGTCCGTGTCTGTTTTAGTTGGAACAGTTTACCTTCAACCGTTGCTCACGCCACTAACTTGGAAAAATAGATGCACCACTAAGTTCAATAGAAACACTACCAAGTCAATCAGTTGTTGACGTGTTTTAAACAATTTCAGCAGATACGATAGATCACGGTGTTCCAACAGTACAGTCCGTGTCTGTTTTAGTTGGACATTCGCATACCGCATTGTTCGTCATAAACTCATCGAGTTATGAAGCGAAAACCTCAACTGATTCTGATCGTGTGATTTCGTCCCAAGCTGCAGCATTTTACATTTCGAAACTGCGGGGACGAAAGCCCGTGTATACTGAATTCCATTCCATTTAGACGCGTCGCCGAGGCTGATGGTGTTGATTTGGCCTTGCAAACCACTAACTTACATGACTTTAAAACGAAATTAGACGAATTTTTATTGCATTATTCGTTTCCAGAACACTTATATACTGTTTAATCTATGTTCTTATATTGTTTATACACTTAAATTTCAATTTTTACCATCCTATGGTTGTTGTTAAGCTTGTTGCTTTTTAGACCATTAAAAACCTTGAGTTACCTTGAAACCACTAGCATGGTTTTGACCTAGGTCAGTGGTCGCTATGCCGACAACATTGCTGTAACCACACAGCAACCCAATTCAACTTAACACAGCGGTCAACATGAGCAAAAGTACATTACTAAAGGGGCTAACGATCAACAAATAATACATAGGCAGACCCGGTATACTCGCTTAGGGCAAGGCCATTAAAATAATGGTTTTATTATGCATCTGATGGCGGGACAGGACGAGTTCAGTCACCCATGCCCGCTCACCGCATGCGGCCAACCAATCTGCCCTAAATCATGTCTCAGAACTGGTTGAAATAGTCATGAAAAAAGAGTTTGCAATGAATCGGTTATAGCAAGATTTTGGTAATGTTTCGCTTCTGAACACAGAAGCTTCGTCAGACCAAGATTGTCGGTACGAACAGTGGTAAGATTTAAATGACATTTTCTTGACCAATCCTGGATTCGCTAAGATAGACAGGCGAGATCAAGACACGCCGAGGTCATGGCCACAAAGACCGAGCACATAAAAGAAAGACAGGTACGTAAATTCAGCACTTTGTTAATGTACCTCTGCTAGTTCTTTTGATGACAGTAGTCGACCATATTCTAAGCAATTAATTTATCAGATAGGCCGCTATCGCAAACTGAACAAAGACAGTTGGAAAAGGGCTTAAACTTCTCTATAATTACAAAAATCTTAAAAGCTGAGGATGTTTTTCCATGCGTAGAATCCGCCTTCAACCAGCTACCTGAAAATCAGGCAGATGCACTGCGAAACGGTATATCTGGTATTATCATAAAACAACAACCAGAAAGGATGAACCTAACGCGAGATGAACAACAAGCACTACTTAAATTCCGAAAAGAAGAGGAAATAGTGATCATTAAGCCAGATAAAAGCAAGGTAACCGTGATTCTTTCTAAAATGATTATAGAGATAAGGCAGAGTCACCTTGCTGAAGGTCCATATCTAGTTATTGACAACCGTAGAGCGACGACCATTATGAATAACCGTAAGACTGTTGTTCCAAAATCTGCTCAGATACCCAGGTTCTATGGACATCCGAAGATACATAAGGTATGCGTTCCCTTGAGGCCCATTGTGACGACAGTCGATCCCCAACCCACGAATTGGCTAAGCACCTTGCTCAGCTTTTGAAACCACTGATTGGAACAAGAATTCTTCTATTAAGAACTCGTTTGATTTTGTTCGTCGCTTAAGTACCGTAACAGTTGGGGAGGATGAGCTGATGGTTGGTTTTGACGTATGCTCCTTGTTCACGAATGTTGACACTACAAGCGCTTTCGAATTATCGAGGATGTCACTCAACTCCGATATGACCTTGAAGGATCGTATCAACTAGAGTGTACAACAAATCATCAACGGTGTAGCAATTTGTCTAAATATGAGTCATTTCTTATTATATGGACAAGCGAAGCGATGTTCTATTGATGGGCTCACCTATTTCCCCATTGCTGGCGAATATGTACATGAAGCACTTCGAAGAGATAGCTTTGAGTAACGAAGCGTTAAAACAAAAAAAATTGGTAGCGCTATGTCGACAATTCATTCGTCATCATAAAGCGAAACAGACTAGAAGCATTTCATAGTTAACTCAATGATTTAAATCCGAAAATCCAGGTCAGAAAAGAAACCGAGTCTACGGAATTCAATTTCAATTCAATTCAATTTTAATGGTCTAAAAAGCATATAGCTTTACAAAAAACCACAGAATAATATGACAACAACGAATAATATAACAAGCAAAAATGGGATTAGATTGCTTACTGGGCTGTTCAAAAATCAAGTAAATATCCAAGGGCAGAAATTGTTTTCGATTGGTGTGATAACAAATGTAGGTATATGGTGTTAAGATGTATAGTTTTCTTCAATGCACGGGTTTTGGGTCAAATAGGCATCAAGGCTTCTCTTGAAAGTTTGCTGGTTTGGTGAGTTCAAAACATTATCTGGCAGATTGTTCCAAGTAAAACAAACTCGCACGGCAAAAAAATGTCGTCTGCAGTTTAGTCTCGAGTGAGGGACAGTTAGAGTAAGTGTGTGAGCTCTCGTATTATGCGAGCTCCGTAGATTCAATAAGCATTGAAGAGGGTGATTTTCAGTATTCAGAATATTGTAAACCAGAATCAAATCGCCTCGGATACGACGACGTGGATAATCAAATAAATTCAGCGTTTTGATTCGCTCATTGTAGGGTTTCCGGCTGAGTCCAGTGACAAGTTTGTTAGCTCGATGATATATTCGTTGCAAAGTCGCAACATCTTTTTTAAGCCATGGCGACCATGCTTGAACCGCATATTCCATCGTGGGCCTGATATACGTATTTATAATACAGGGAATTGTCTGTTTTGAGAACCTACCAAAAATTCTCTTTAAGAGTGACAATTTCTGCGATGTTTTGCGATAGACGTAGTTGCAGTGGCTCGACATCCCTAGGGTGTTGCTTATTAACACACCCAAGTCCCTTTGTTCCATGGTCCACGAGAGGCTGTGTGATCCAAGAAAATACTGGTACTCCACATATTTGCCAATGTTTACCATGTGACACTTTTGGAAATTGAAAAATATGCGATTTTTTAGGGACCAAGCCTGTAGGTTGTCCAGATCCTTCTGGAGCAGTTCGCAGTCCTCCGACTTACTTATCTTAGACCAAACTTTTATATCGTCCGCGAACAGTACGATTTTGCATTTGATGAGAGCTGGTATGTCATTAGCATAAAGCGCGAAGAGGATTGGTCCGAGGACGGATACCTGAGGCACTCCACTTGTCACGGCTACCGACTTCGATAGAGCACCGTCCACAGAGACTTGAACAAACCGATCAGTCAGGTAATTTTCTAACCATGCTAACAGACTGCCAGTGATACCACAACGTTCCAGCTTCTGCAAGAGAATACTGTGGTGTACACGGTCAAATGCTTTCGACATATCGAGGTAACATACATGGATAGTATCCCCAGCATCCACTGCTCGAGTCCAGTCGTCAAGGGTGAGGAGAAGGTGAGTAAGGCAGGAGTATCCCCTTCTAAAACCGTGTTGGGCTCCCGAAAATAGCTTATTTTCCTCAAGGTATTTGCTCAGTTTTTTTGCCACGATCCTTTCGAGTACCTTGGATACGGCGGACAACAAAGTGACAGGTCTGTAATTTGCGGGCTCCGAACGCACCCCGCCTTTGAAAATCGGGGAGATTATACCAGATTTCCATTCAGTCGGTATGACACTTTGCGATAACGATTCGCAGAATAACTGATTTAGAGGTCCGCATAGAGATTGTGCACAATGCTTGAGTATATTCGGGGTAATTTTATCACAACCAGGGGATTTTCTGGGATTCAACGATTGTAGTGTTCCCAGCACCTCTTCTTTGTTGATGGTTATTGTGTCCAATGGTAGAGGATGCGTTATTTTTGGATCCATTTGTATATCCACGCTTTCCTTTGGACAAAATACTGTAGCATAATAATTTACCAAATCATCCGCGGTGTCAGCTGCATTTGTGGTCATTCCAGTGGGCGTCCGCAAGGCCGCAACTCCTGGTTTCACTGAACACTGCTTGTTCACAATCTGGTAAAGAAGCTTGGGATTCCGTTCCATTTTAGACATTACGACAGCTTGATACTGTATTTTGTCTTCAGCAATAAGTTTGATGACCTGGTTTCTTAGTTTTCTAAAGGTCTCCCATGTGGCATCGGTGGTTAACTGGCGATGGTTCATCCAAGCCTTATTTCGCAGTTTAATCCATTTCCGAGTGCGACTGCGGATTTTAAATTCGAATGCCTTTCCACACTGTTTTGGTACGAATGCCGAGTGTGAGTTGATTTCTCGGTGTAGATTGGTCAAAATGCTACACCACTGCTCTTTTACTCCTTTGCCTTCAATTCGCCAATCGTTAATCAAACTTAGGGCGTTTGATAATTTTGATAGGCATACCTTTCTGATGAATTTTGTTCTATCGTTTGCTCGCTCTGCTCGACATAGGTAGTCAAAATTCAAGACCAAATGGTCGCTCGAACCTAGCGGACAATCGTATGTAATGCTTTCGACGGAGCCCTCTTCAGTTGTCAAGATAAGATCGAGCATTGAAGGCATATCTTTCCCTCTGTATCTTGTATTGCTTTCAACGTGATTATACAAAGGAATTTCGTCAAACAGCTGCTGGAAGATGGCAGCAGTGGAGGTTTGAGAAATTTTGTTCGTCTTCAGCAAGTTAGGCAGATTAAAGTCACCCATGATCAAGATTCCGGTGTGATATCTCGAGGCAATCAAGCGTAGCTTGTCGAGTAGATTCGTATTATACACTTCCGGGGCTGCTGGTGGGCGATAAATTACGCCGATTGTGCAATCATCGCCTGTAGCAGTTGTCAACAAACACCATAGCGTGTCCTGAAGCACCAAGTCGGAATCCGTCATTTCTCTGCACTTGAGTCTCTGATCATAATAGAGTGCCACACCTCCTCCACGTGATGCACGGTCTCGGCGGAGCAGTGACATGCCAGCAATCTCTAACTCACAATCGTGGATTTCCGGGCTCAGCCAAGTTTCGGTAATGGCAATTAGCTGAGGTCGTTTAGTCTCAAACCGAGCAACAAGTTCGGCAAATTTGTTAATCAAGCATTGGGCATTGGTATAGAGGCATCCAAGAACAGTTTTGGTAAGCAAAGATGGATGGTGTCGTGTGATGTCATAGTCTGAGACAACCGTCATTGTCACGCCGACTCTGGAAGAGTCGGCGCTGTTCTGTTTTTTGACAAGTTAAGTAGCATATCGGTCGTTTCAGGTTGAGAGGCGCAAATTGAGTCCTCTTTTTGGCCGAAAAAGATTTCTTTATCTGGCTTCAGTCCACTCTTGGGAGTCAGTTGGGGTGGCTTTGCGTTCGATTGCTGATTTTGTGTCCCAGCTGAAGATTCATTTCTTGGTTCAGTTGATAGGGCTTCATCAATCCTGACATTATTTAATGCAGAATGGGCTGCATTTATATCAGTGTTTATGTGATCGCTAAGGATTACACCTTTTGGGATTTTGTGTTTCCAGCTTTTCCAGTTGGAACGTACAGTATCAAACATAGTACTCATTAGGAAGTTTATTTTTAATGGACGTGGCCCATTACCTTTGTATTTTGCTGGGGAAGGCAGTCTAAAAGTATCCACGACAACGGCCTTTTCGACGAAAATGGTATCAGCCAGAAAACTCCATTGCCTGTAGTCATGCTCAGCTCGCTCGTTAGCCTCAGGATTGTCTGCCAGTTCTGGAACTCCGAGGATGATGAGATTGCGATTAGATGTCTTTCTTTTGTCGTATGTATTGTTCCTCCTTTCGGACCATGGAATATCAACATGAATACGAATATTCAATGAATTGTTAGCCCCAAGTAGGTAAGAATTTAGTAATACGTTTTCCAGGTCACGCTCATTTTCTAAGTTAACCCTCAAAAGTCTGGGTTTATCCTGATGAGGTGAATCACGCCGTCTAGTTAAACGAGTCAATGCTAACGGCACTACAGTTTCAATTTTCATAAGTTCACACAGTTCCTTCCATTTTTCTTCATCATGCCTTTGACGGTCTTTGAAGAGAGTGCATTCTGGCTCAGGAACGTCAGTACAAATGACACTCAGAAATTGTGCCTTACGATTGGTGGAGATGTTATTTCGTTTCACCAAAGCATTATCTGTTTTGGGATCAGTTTGTTGTTTAACGGCTCGCTTTTCATTCTCGGATTTTGTTGAAATTGTTTCAGACCTTTTCAAGGCATGCGGATCACGGGAACGGCTAAGTTGTTCTGAATTGCTAGGCCGAATGTCCGTATGTTCATCTTCGCATTTTTTGCCTTCCTGCTTCCTTAGAAACGGAGATGAAAGACGATCTCCACACTCAAGTCTAGGCTTCAGTTTGCTAATTAATAGGTCATTTATCAAACCTTCAATTCTCTGTATGCGGTCCTCTAAATTCAACATCCCCATATTAGTTTCAGTCTGTGAGCTCGCAGTCGTCTTTGTACAGATTCTAGTTTCAATTCTGCATACATGACAGATATAGCATACACCTGGCATTTCATTTTTATTGATAATTGCAATAGCATCAGCAGTCAGGGTAACATCACACTTCATATGAACTTTATCGTGACAAATAAAACAACTAGCGTGTCGGGCATTGTGACTTACCGCCTTTCGACAAATTTTGCACATGTGACCGCCTTCACTGGGCTTCGCTCGTAAGGTCATGCCGCCGGGGTGAAAAGATTTATCGATCGATCTGTGTGGTAAATGGGTGTGCGCGCGTTGGCACGTATGAAACGGAGTCGGGTCCGAAGCGGATTTAGGGTTGTTGGAAGTGGGTGAGTGAATAATCTCGCCACAAGAAAGGTGGGTAACGAAATTCGTCGTAGCTCCTTCAGATTGGATCCGATTTTCCGGTCCAATGTGTCAAGCGAAGTGGGAAAGCTAGCTCTTTCGAATGGTGGCAAACTCAATCCAATATTCAGTGTTGCACACAAACTTGCCCGAGTAGGTCTAGTTTGGTTCAAAATGTAGAAAACTGATTTTTCTAAGATTGCTTGTTCTTCCTCCAAAAATGGTATGAACACAATGCTTGTGTTAAGAGGAGTCCAAAAAGGTAAAAGTTATCCAGATAGGACGAGATGGGAATGAAGTAGATCCAAAAACGCAAGAGCACGGAACAATGCGACCGCACAGCACGCACTTCCGTTCTTGGACTAACTCGGCAAGATAGCGACAAGATAAGAACAAAGGTATATTGTAAGCCAAACGACACGGATGTCATTTTCAGTTTCACATCTGGGCACCATAAAAGGGTATTTCAGTCCGTAGCAAAATCGATATTCTACAAGGTTGACCGCCTCTCCAGCGATGATGCGATAAGAGACTAGCTCACGAAGAAGTCAGTCGCCGACTTGCAAATCATGGTTACACCAAGAGCTTAATTAAGCGCCAATTGAACCGAGTTAAGCGTCCGCAACCGAAAACGGAAAATGTTTGGTGGACTACGGTATCTCTACCCATATATCAAAAGCGCCTCCGAACGCATAAGTCAAATCTCAAATAACGAAGAAGAAGTATTAGAGTAAAATATAAGGGAGGTAGAACTCTCCGCTCCGTATTAATACATCTCAATGATAAGACTCCTCTAGGTTGTGCGGGTGTTTATATTGGGAAAACGTCTAGAGAACTTTGCACATGGGCTAACGAACACAGGAAACGAGTAGAAATGCAACCCCGCAATCCCAGTGAATATCAATCACTGATTCGTGATTCTGCCCTAGCTGAACACGTGCTAGACACTGGACACCTAGTAGATCTTGATAACGTGGAAGTGATAAGATGGGGTGTAAAATCTTATAAGGAAAGACTTCACGCCGAGGCTGTTAAAATAACAATGCGGTGAACAAGGTGGATGGGGCGGATATCTCGGTTCGGTTCTGCAGCGTATAAGGATTACCTACATCACACCTAATACGCACATGATTACGTAAGCAGTGTGACTGCAGACGCTGACCTGTACAATTAATAAACAATTGGGGATGAACCCAGCAAATAGGTTGTGTGATCAATTATCTTGATCTCCCCTGTCTAGCTTAGAGAAATCAGGATTGGTTAAGAAAATGCCATTTAAACTTGAACACTTCGTACCGACACCCTTGGTCTGACGAATCTTCTGTGTTCAGAAACGGGAAGTTACCCAAATCTTGCTATAACCGATTCATTTTAAAATTTATTTTCATGATTATGGACTCCAGATCGGTCAAGTTTTCAAATACATGGTTGAAGTAGTGTTCCATGATATAAAAATTTAGATTCAAATATTTAAATGGTATGAAAAGCAACATGCTTAACAACAACCATAGGATGGTAAAAATTGAAATGATAAACAAGATAAGAAATTAAATTAAGCAGTATATAAGTGTTGGGGAAACGAATAATTCAATAAAAATTCGTTAAATTTCGTTTTAAATTCGTGCAAACTAGTGGAAGGTTAAAGGTAAACTGTTCCAAGTAAAACACACGGACAGAGTAAAAATACCTTCTACTCTTTAGGCGGGAATGGGATACCACCAGCACATATTCATGGGTCCGATAATTTCTCGTAACCCTTCGCGCGAATAAATCGTGTAAGGGACGGTTCGTGGTATGGAATGTTTTGTAATGTAAGATAAGTTCTCCTCTCCTCGTCGATAGGAAAAGTCGAACAGATTCAGTTGAGTTATCCTTTCTTCATAAGGCTTGTTTCGGATGCTGAGAACTAGTTTTGTTGAGAGGTGATAGATTCGCTGCATAAGTTCCACATCATTCTTGAGCCACAGAGACCATGACTGCACACCGTATTCCGTGGCTGGTCTCAAGTATGTATTCATGATCATCGGGAATATTTTAGGCGAAACTTCCCAAATACCCGTTTGCGTAGATTAAGGAGACGTGTTGCCTTTGTAAAGGAATTGTTAGTTTGATGTGATAGTCAGGACAGGGAACATGAGTAAGTAGCGGTCAACCCACCACCACCTATTTGACCTTACCGCTAAACAGCCTATAATATTAGACAATAGACACGTTAACGGGCAGACGCATAATTTTGTTCTCTGATACTTTTGAATATTACTCGTCACTCGCTGGATTATTCTTACACCATTCGATTTCGCTTGAAGAGATCTATTAAACTCAATCATTTCTAGTGTCCTGTGATCAATATTTCGGAAGTTACTATTTTCCACATCACCGTGGAAATTGTGTGCGCGAGCAAAATTTGTTGTCGCTGTTTTGACCGATATTGTTCGGAAGACCTTCTCCTGCTGAATTCAACTAGCCGTGCCTCATTTGTGCGAGATCAAATCTACGGTCACCACGACTGTTTTACTCGGTAATTTGCATCCAATACATTGCGATACGTTTCCACACGAACCTCGCAAATTTCATCTTTCAACCGTGAACCAATCGATACGCGCCTATGTGTTTTAGTGGAAGCTATCAACACCCACATTTAACGATCAGGCAACCTTGGCTAGACAACCTCAACAGCTATCGGATGTCTAGACCTACGAAAACTACGTGGCAAATTTGCAGAATGGGGGCAAGTGTGAAATCAAAAGTAGTCATGTGTTATATGTGCTCTACTAAGATCCACACTAAGTGCGACAAACTTTTGACTAACGAGGCAGTAGTCATTATTAATAATCCTAAAATTCCAAGTGTATGTTATGTGTGCAGCGTCTGTAGAACAAAACAGCGGCGCTCGCACCAATGTATCACAACCAGGAGATCCAGAGAATCGCATCAAATACTTAGAGAACTGTTCCCATAAATTCGAGGAAACATTGAAGTCATTAGTAATTGCCCAGTATAAATGAAAAATGAAACCAATATGAACTTAACGCTACATCTCGTAACTCCACAAGTTGTGCCGTTACTTAAAGAGAATTTGCGGGAGGCTGAACAGTTTGGTGATGAAAAAGCTAGCTGCCACTCAGATGTTAGTCACATTAGAAAGTCGAAAGGGCGTGTACTGACTGTCCACCAGCAGAATTCCTCTACTTCAAAAACTAATACTGAAATGAAAACAACTTTGATGAATCTCAGTGTAATTTTCACCAATGTACCGGAGACATCAGGGACACGTTTCTCGAGTAGAACTCACGACATTGAACAATGGTACCAGCTGTGTTCAATGATGGATATGAGCTCGATACTGCCTCATTCAATAACCTGCCTAAGTCGGCACCCCAATTCTCCTCATCTCGAAGAACCACGTTTATTAAGAATAACTTTCAAAAGCCACAAAGAGATGGAAGACGTTCTTCTAAACTCTTATTTGCTCCGTACATGTTCACATACTAAATGTCGCATACATGCCGATATTCCGTGGTAGGAGAGGAAAGGAAATTTAAACAATGCGAACATATCTGATCAACACAGTGTTGTTTTTCTTGGTTTTCCCGAAAAAACTAACACTACTTCGGGAAGTGAAATACAGCACCACGATTATAAACAGTGGCTCTGCGTTGCCGACATCATCGGAGCTCACGAGTCAGTGGTGGTGGACACTTTTAGAATACCTCGGTCACCAAACTATAAAGGTGACGGGCCAAAACCTCTGAAAGTAACCTTTTTAACGAAAGGTATGATGGAATCAATTAGGGCTAACTGGAAAGATAACCATAGGAATCTCCCGAAGGATG
>JACCGJ010015626.1:0-46228 GCA_013407085.1 Atriophallophorus winterbourni
CTTTTGAGCACTAGCCTACATGCGCTTATGATGTACACCCACGATCGGTATCGACAACAACAAAAACGAGTTTTTTAGTAAAACCAAGTGGCAAGCTAATGCGTAAAAACGTTCACAATACACACACAGTGAAATTGTGCGCGCGGGAAGTCACGATGAAATTGGCCAACTGCAGCGCCTTCGTTAAGTTAGTGTATCTTAGAACAGGAGTGAGGTTCTGGAAAATTGACCCCTCCTTCAGAATTCAATTTACTTTGTCCAGGCAAACGCTCGCTCCCCAACCCCCGTGCAATGGAAAACAGAAAAGAATCTATGACGACGCATCGACTTACCTCGTGCAAAGGATATGCGGCAAGAAATACTCCCTCGGACAACAATTTGGTTATGCCAACAATAGGATTTTGAGTGCCTTCTTGATAAGATGCAGCTTCCAATGGCGATTGCCCACGTGGGACGAAACGGGCGCGACGAAGGATGTAGTCGGCTACTAGAGCACGTTCAACGGGGGAGAAAAAATCGTCCCTGTCCTCCGGAATATCGTACCTGGCGTGAATAATCCGAAAAAAGGTGTAATGCATTGGAAATGTTTATGATGATGATGATTGAACGTTGCGGGTTGATTATAAGTTAGTTGATGTTGTGCGGTGCAGAATTCGGGAACCATGCAAGACAGAGGTCACGTCAAGCTCTGTAACGGTTGCACTGTCTTGTCGAGATGAACCTTTGTAACCTTTGTAGCTGGACTCTGACTGACTCGAAACTGCTTCAAACTGCTTGCAACCACGGGATCAATCTCGCTAGATACGATTCAAATGTCCCTACTTCGTAGTGGATATTCACTTTCGTGAATGTGATTCAGAATAGTGTTTGGTGTTGTATAGGTCGTGATATCTTCCGGTTGTGTTTCATTAAACATGTAGGTTATTAAAGGGAGTAATCAGGAAAGTTTAGAATGATGCACAGCAGTAAAAACCGCAAGGAGGCTTTGGTGCGCTGCATGTTGCAATCCAGATGTAGCCACTTTATCCCGGTGTATCTTTTTCACAACTTTTCAATTTCGAGCCCAATCATTAATTTAAATATAAGAAGAAGAAGAAGAAAAGAACTTTATTCGTTAAAACGAATTTTCAGTTAATCATGCGTCATGGTTCTACGATACTTAAGCATCAGAGCTTACCCTCACTACTATACTGCTAGCATTAAATACAATTCTGTCATACAGAAAATGCAAAACGTGCCGTGACAGTGAGACGGTAGCCAGTTGATAACTGTGCGGACCAAGAATACCACACAAACACATGTTAGGACACATTTGTGTGCGCACAACTTCGCATCGCACATCATGGAAAAGTAAAATATATATAGATAGACACCGACAATCATGCGCTAAAACTTTGCTTTTGATCAAGAACGAGACAAAGTCATACTGGTTTGGTTTGGATCAATTTAATTTGTCAACAAGTGGCATGGCATTGTTGGTAGCGAAGGGTATCACCACGGGTGTCCGTCCATTCAATCGTCAGACACTTAATCGCTGACACTTAATCCCCAAGTTCATCCGCAGTCAATTAATCCCCATTTTGATAACTTCTGATTTTAAGAACGTCAATTTTTCTGTAGTTGAGTATCGCTGAATTGCTCGAGATTTCATACCATGAAACAAAAAATAAGTGAACTAAGGATGAAAGCAGATAATGAGGCAGACGATGATTTACACCTCATGATTGTGCCGTTGAATGATGCATTACAGTCACTCTTTTCTTGCCAACATCCCACCATGTGGACATTTCTTAACGGTTTGTGAAAGGATTGCCGACAGCATACGGCCGCAGTTCTTCAAGCAAGTGCTGGGGTTCATATCAAACGGAAGAAGAAGTATGCTGAGATATGCGGATTCTTCAGAAGTTATCAAACTGACTGACTGAAGATTAAGTGACTGGGGATGAAGTGACTTGAAGGTTAAATGTCTGGGGATCAAATGTCTGGTGGTTAAGTGTCTAGGGATTAAGCGTCGACGATTAAGTGTCAGTAAACCGTCGCCACGAGCTAATCGTCATTAGGAGGATGCAGCATGGAACGTTAATGGTGAACACATCGTCTTTCACACTAGCGGAAGAATCTTAAATGGGATTTTATCCCGGTCGATTGAATGATGAGAAACCAGGGTGTGCGAAGGAATATGAGAGAAACACGTCCAGCGCGATTCGACCTGGATGCGAGCTGTGTGTGTGTGTAAAACGTTTTAACGAAGCCGGCGTTCAGTTCATGGAGCTGTTCTAGCAGCGACTGAGTGTCCTGAGGACACGTATCATGTCTCCGTTGACCTTGTCTCTCGAAAATGTTCGCAGAGATGATGTGTCGATTGATTATAACTTGACACGGGATGAAAATTTAAACGCATTCACAGCAGCATAATGAATTAATGAAGTGAAAATCTGTCAGTGGTTTTAATAGTATGCTTTGATTTTCGTCAAGGCAAGCGAGGATGCTTGCAAACAAACACCGCATGTAGATCATTACTTGTCGAGAAAACTCGACACAACTGAGCTAATACTGTCGAGTACACTTGAGTCGTCATAGGCACCGGATACTAGCGTAAGACCATAACTCATCGCATTGCCGACGGGGCAATGAAAACTGGAACATGAATATAAATGTAAGATGAGAAAAGTGAACGGATGACAACCGCTATCTGATTCCACCAAGGTATACTCACTCATCGGAAACGAAAGTGCACAACAGCCAGACGCGCACTCCCTATCGCAAGGGGGAATTTGTATTACCTGATGCATTGAGCAGAATATAGTCTCAATTGCCAACGCAAAATCTCGGTACGACGCACGTCTGTATGTATGTTTATATGTATATATGCCGGTGTGCATGAAGAAAAAGAAAATGGCTCTATTGGTGTACACGAACTTTCAGTAATTAAATTGGGAAGAACTTGCCCCTGACTTTGCAGACATTGCGTAAAGCGTCGTCTGCAAGATGAGGAAGAGCAGATACAGCTCTTGGCTGTGGAACGCAGATCACGCCGCCGGCGTGCAACGGACGCCGATCGACCGTGTACTGCCTATTACTGCGGGAGAGATTGTTCCTTCCTAATCGGACTGTTTAGTCATTCGAAAAGCTGTGGAGCATGGAAAAATCATGCGATTGCGATGTACATCCATGGTCAACATCGACTGAAGGAGGCCAACAACAACAAATTAATTTCTCCACACAATGTATGTAAGTATGGATGTATGTAGGTGCATTCGTGTGTGTATCTACGCGTAAGTTTCTATGCGCATTGCAAGACTGCAGTCAAGTGAAATGTCATTGAACTAAATATCCCGCAGCACGAAGTCCCCACATTGCCTGTAAGCCATCGATTCCACGTGAATTTGGATACTTTCGGTTGCCCAGACCTAGGCAACATCAGTGTCACTAACAATGTAGCTGCGGTTCAATATTAACAACCGTCCATTATAAGCGGGCTCAATATCCACGGAAGAAGAGCTGAGCCAACGTAAATACGCACATGTTAAATAACGATGTGCCTGGGTTAAAGAATGGTGGAAATGAAAGCTTCTCAAATAACAAACAGCTCACACTCCCACACAACCCAGCTGGATTGCGAGATGGTGCAGTTAAACGCTAGTTAATGTGGGTTTAATGAACAACTTACAAAAATTCCCGTCGACGATTAAAAGGCCATGTCAACGTGGTCTGCAGTGGTTGCAGAGATGCGTCATTCGCCACCGAGCAAGTGCACTGACAACGCGACCGAGATGAGGGGGTGGCGCTAATTTTCTCCTGAAATGTGATCATGTGCGGTATTTAGGAAATAAGAAAACAATCTGGTTGCAGCACTTTCTGGGTAAAACAACCTCGATCAGATTCACGTGCACTTTCCAAGCTGCTTGATAAAGGATTGCTATCAAGGGATTAGAAAAAACGAAAGATTTTTCGCTGGATTTCGTACTAACCCGAATCGACCTATCCGTATCGTTTGGTAATGCATTGCGTGGATGCTACTTGATTGTGGAGACATTTCTGATGAGTTTATTAACCTAATCGATAAAATCGATTGGAGCCTGAGTTAATCTGAAAGCCGATCAGCAATCAAGTGCCAGCAAATGGGATCGATAATTTCAGACGGAAATCAAAGAGTAACAGTAACACGTATGAATCTGTGGTTAGAATACCGTTTGAGCAAAAGGATAAAACCCGAATATGCACCAACAGGAAAATGAACTCGAAACGTCTTGAAGAAGTGTTTGCCCACTGTCAAGCGACTCCTCGGACAACAAGGAAGACGATTAAGTAAATGCAATTAAGTTTAGTAGAACAACTTGTAGGAATTATTTCCCTTCGAAATAATTTCCTAATAATTCCAAGCGTAAGTTTATATTAGTAAACGTTTTCCGTCATGATGCCACGTGCCGTTTTGTTTGAAACAACATAACACTCACTCGCGCGAACGTTGCGTGAAGGTCTGATAAGCCCGTGTAGTGACGAACCACATTTCACAAGGTTTCGGATTACCGTAAATACCCGCGTATAGGACGCACTTTTTTCTTCATAAGTTGCCCTAAAAACCCAGGTGCGTCTTATCCATGGATACTTTTATTATAAAAATTATGCATTTATCATAATATCAAAAAATTTAGTTCTTCGTCTTATTGATAGGTTATTTCTTCCAAAAAATCTCCTACACCAGTTCATCGACGCCTTAAAATCGGCAATGCTTTGCTCTTTCGCCAATCTTAGTGTCTGTAAACGAACGGTAGTGGTGCTGACCCCCAGACAGTCTCGACGAGTATCTTGAATCTATTTAATGAGCGCCTTTTTCAGGTTAGGGTGGTGAGCCTTCGAGCCTCTGTTCGCCCTCTTCACCTTTCGCATTTCTTCAATGGTACTTTCGGCTTTTCTCCATTTTCTGATCACGCATTCAGTCGGACCAAATTGCCGCTCAGCTGCCCGGTTCCCGTGTTCTTTCGCGTACTTGATCACTTCCATTTTAAAGTTTGAAGTATAGCTCTGTCGTTTTGTCTTCGTCATGTTGAAGGGTAATAATGAACTGCATCTTTAAAAACACCGGTAATAGGTAGAATATTTATACTGCCGATGTGTAATATCATGAAAGTGTAATATCAACCAATCATGGAGTAGTATTTGACTCTCGTTGGAGCAGAAACTTTTCCTTAAAAAATGTCATCCAATCATTCGACATGACGCCCAAGAATGAGAAGTGCACTTTCCACGATAGTCTACATAGGCTAGACAGACATCTGCTGACTGACAGGATGAATGAGCCAGCAATCAGCACACACGACGATCATAGCGATTGTATGGAGTTCACCGTGATTGACTTAACTTCACCGTTTCTATAAAAATTAATGGAAATTAAGGACTGAAATTAGGATGCGTCCTATACATAGGTACACAGTTTTTCCATCGTTTTTAGGGTCAAATATCCACTGCGTCCTATCCATGGTATCGTCCTATACGCGGGTATTTACGGTACTAATATTGATTCTCTCTTCCTTTCCGGAAACACGCTAGAATCTCACAACCATTTCTATGCCTATTTTCCTGTCTCATATCTATCTAGGCCTAGGCAATCTCACGCTAACTCAGCCTACGTACAGTCTATGACTGTGCGGCACTAAGTCTAGATCAGACTTGTGATTACACGCATGCCATCCATGGTTCCGGACCTGGCATCTGACAGTTTTACAGTAGGGGCGCAAAAGTGACTTGGCGATTGGTAAAAACGATTAACTTAAGCAAAGTTTCGAGTTATAAGAAAACACATGCAATGATGCTGCTCGAACCTGAAGGTGAACATTGAGAATGAAAGCAAATTTACGCCTCAATCCGGTCCTCACAGCTATCGACGTGGGTCAAGAGTGGGACGCACGGTAAACCTGGATGACTCGAGTACTTTTGTGACCTTGACCTGGTGTAACCAATCAGGGTATTCCAGACTGGTCTAAATTAGACCAACGTAATTGAAATGAGTTACCTTCCGAAGCTTGGCTGGATGGGGCAAACCGATGATCACCAGAAGTATCGTCAAAGAGGGATTTATTAGCGAAGACAGAAGCAACAGATTTAGTGACAATTAATTCCTTCGATTGTTTCCCCGTTTGATCAGAGTCTAAGTTGAATGAAGCAATTTAGATTGCAGACTGATGTACAAGGTTGATTATGTGTGACATGACACACGATGCACATCCCGCCAGTCTACTCATCAATAATGAATGTACTCTGAGAGGTATGCCATGTCGAGCAACCGGGAATAGAAATATCTCCCCCAGTACTCTTATTAACAGCCTTCATCATCATATTCGTAAAAAATAGTGGTGGCTGGCGAGTAAAAGATACTCGAGGTTCGAATTCAAGGTGTGTGTGTGCTTAATCACTAGCCCGTAATAACGTAAAAGTTCGCGTGATCACAGACATGGCATGAACTGAGATAATGTCAGAGTGGCCAGGCCTAGAAAGCCATGACAATGACATCCAAGAATCACCAAACTAAAATGGATTTGTCCGATCTGGAAACAATATATGGAGCAGCCTATAGTTGCGACTTACACGTGATGAGTTTCCCAAATGGACGTCTGTATTTGAAAACAAAGTCGAAAGACGCGTACTCTGAAGGGTAATGCAGGAATGAGCATATTGGTTATAGAGTGGTAATAATGTGTGGCTCTAGACTTGAGCTTTATGCTGCTGCTGATGAATGATCAGGAATGCGTTTGATGTAGTATCAGCGCGCAAAATGAACTAGCGCAACATCGTGAAAGTCGTTTAACTGTCTTAGAATGAATAAAAATAGCCGAAAATAGAAATTCAGACAGGTCAGGGATCAAACAAATGTAGTCAGGTGTCGAAATGTTATTCACACGTGGAGTACAATGAAAGTTGGAAATAGCAAAATGATAAAACTGCATCGCATAAGTGCAGCGATCGAACATACAATTCAGCGAGCTAATGTGAAATGGTGCGAAAAGGACATCGACGAGTTGCACGACACAACATAGCGTACGATCACGATGACTAGATTAGATAACTGGCTGCAATATCTCGCTCTTCGTGTATCGGCTATACATTTTGGATATTGCCAAGCGTGGAAAATGGTCATATTTGAAATGATCTACATTACGGAGACTTGAATTTCGGAAGCATGAAGCACTTGGCGTACCGAAACAGTTACAAAAGAGATATGAAAGCTCTTGACATTGACCATACGACTTGCGAAGAACAATCCGTTGAACGCTCGCATTTGGAGGCACTATGTGAAGCGTCATATGCAAGCTAGTGAAAAGAAGATACTGGCCTCGGCTGATGATCATAGATCACGGGGTCAGTGTGCAACTGCCGCTGAGAACTGCTCATTGTCGTGAGCGCTGTGGGAAAGGTTGTAAACTCCGAATCGAAATGTTTAGTCATTTGAAACGCCGTGGAGCATGAAACCATCATGTGCTTGTGATGTATATCCATCGTCAACATCGACCGAGACAAGAGAGACAACAGCAAGCGATTTCCATATCCAACAGGTTGGGGTCATTTCACGTCGAAATCAGACTCCATGAATGAAGGAACAAACACCACATGTCGCTGGCGATCATCGTGCCAATGTATCGTGCCTGTTGATACCGTGGTCTATTGTTTTGCTGACAATGTGGTAAATGGCCAGCATGAATGATGTATGATGTATGCTTTAAAAATGACATTAGTCTTGACTGTACACATATGCATGCACGACAATAAAGACCCGAGTAGATAAAACCACATTGTCGTGTAATCAAAACTTAGGATATTACCAAGGTCCATAGAGAATCTGGTACCATTATGACACTGTCCAAAAGCCCTGAAAGTCTAGAATATTACAGATGATTTATTAGAAGTTCTTTGGTACGACGCAGTTAGATATCCATTGATCGAGCCGATGAGTGGCTCCAGTAAGTCTCGGGCTGCTAGCAGAAATTCCAATTTATGCTTGCTTGCTGTCTCCAAACGAAACCACGCTTAGCGGTGGCACTTCCCATGGGCACAGAGACGAATAAATCACTAGCTAAGGCAGCAGAAATCATAGTGATACGATAGCATGTATACTTCAATTTACCGTGTCGTAGTGACGCTTACGCCCGTCTCACCAACAACGTTCTCGTCCAATACTTGCAGTCCACCGTTGAAAAGTGTGGCTACATAGCACTGCGAAACCACGAAAGCAATCGGTAGCCGTAGTAGTCATAGAAATAAACAGAAGCGCAACACTCTGATCGACAAGTGGCACTGTCGACCACTATTCAGAATGCCTTAACGCAAATTCATAGTTCAGAAATCCCTTCAAAACGCTGACTGTTGGCTAGATGCGAGTTACGTCACTTCATTTAACTGAACAGCAGTGGAGGTGAAGGCTGATGAATTAATTAGATTTTTGTTTGACCCCCTTTCTTATTGTAGAAATCTCAAAAGAGGGGCAAGAGGCTGTCAAAAAACTCTTAATTAGCTCACCGTATATAGGGTATAGCGGAAATACTCAAGGTAGGGGATATGTAGCCACAACCACGGTAGAAGCACACACCAAAGATAAGGCACCAGCAAAGTGGGGGGAGGGTAAAATATCGTTCAAGCCAAACTTACTTTTGGTGGACCATATGTCGCCTGGGCACAAAGATGGATCAATGAATATGAAAAAGCTTTTCAACAAACTAGAACATTTCCATATGATAGAACCTCGCAGACAGATTAAAAATAATCGGCGTGTGTTCGAATGTAGGTAGCTAGCCGCAGAGTATGTTTGGAAGTTGGCAGCAAGAATAGTATTGAGTTTAGTAGAAAAAAGAAAAGTGGTTTCACTTTCTCAAACAAGAAAATATCGATAAAACGGAAATAAAATAGCAAAATCAACTTTCGTTCTATAGGACATGAAAACAATAAAAGGCCTAATTGAGGATTATGGATACGCTATTCAATACACGTTTAGGGAAACCAAAGTAATGTGTTGCTCACATCGCCCGCACTTACACTCCACTGCCGGTTTCTGGCTGTTTGCCATCATCAGGTGGAAACAGTAAGATTAGGTTCAGTGAGCCTTGAAACAGTGGATAAATGGTAAACAAGTGTATACTTGAATGACACTGTTGCATACGGTTCGTACCACGATGTTCAAACACAGAATCACAGTGATTCGTGGTCAAGCACAAAAGGCGCTTATGGATGACCAAGGTGATGTGTTGATCACATCCCCCGCAATTACACACCATTACCGGTTTTTGGCTGTTTCCGTCATCAGGTGGTAGAATGAAAAATAACGGCTAGTGGTGGCAACCTTCACCAAAAGTGGCATAAAGTCGCAAATTGGTCTCCATTCTGTTGATTTTACTGTCCCTACCTGATGAGTGCCAACAGTGCGAAACAGGTCGTGGGGTGTGTATCTGTGATGGAAATGCATGTAAATGAGCATTTATCCACATCATGAGCAACAAATATTCTCTTCAATGTGTGCAACGATGTTTGGATCAGAAATAAAACGTGTTAAGCAAGAATAAGCGATTTCACTGCGCAGAAAGATACTTACAACGTTCAATTGCTTCCGAAAATTGAACTTTTCTGCGTACAATCCCATCACATGCCACGGGACGTACAACTTGACAAACACCAAATCTGTCGAACCGAGGGTCACACCTTGTTGTTGCTCAGCTTGCACCCGGTATCGATCCAACGATGAGGGACGTTGTTTTCTCGACTCTTTCCGAGCCACCTCGTCGGAGGATCGTCGTGGAGGAAGCCCGTGGTGAGCCGACTGCATCGGAGTTGCATGTGCCGGTTCAACTGCTGGCTCTTTAACCTCTGGTAATTCGCAAGCAGCTGTGTAACCCAGAAGATTTCCAGAACAATCTTCTACCTGAAAGTAGGGTACGGAACTGGCTGGTTGGAATCACAGTGAAAAGATGTGTTTTCTTTGAACGATTTCGTTCGCATGCGCATTCGAAATCCGTATTTTTCAAACTAAACAAGCTAGCGATATTGCGGTTAACACACATGGGTATAATAATTTTATGACATAATTGGAACAAATTAGAATATATGCATGATGTCGCTTTTTTCAACCAGCATCAGAAAAGTGAGGTTGTTCAAGGATTTGCTTAACACGTCTCCGTTTTATTGGTTGCAATAAAACATTTAAAAGTTTAAGCCTTGATCATTAAACGTTAATAGGAGCGGCATAGTACGTCGCTCGAACAAAAGACTTGAGATCCGAGGGCTTTGTTAATTTTTGGAATATTTGTCAAAACCGTGATCAGTGGCGGACTTGTATGCAATTCAATAGCGTGGTCGGATAGCAAAGTGGAGTGTAGGAGAAAGCTTGTGATAACACATGAAAGCACAAATCTGCTGATGACAACCAGAGCTTGCTAAATATATAGAAGTCAAGTCAATTTGTCGGGCGTTCTTATCATTGGCATTTGCAACTTGATGAATTTCTCGAATGAAACCCTCGAATATATATATATATATATTATTAGATATATATAAGATTTATATAGCTATTATATATATTATAGATAGATTATTATGTGCACACATGCACTTTTTGTTACTAATAAACCGGACAATAAGCACCGACTATACGACAACCACGGACCTGATGAGCGAAAATTCATGCTTACTTCAATTTCGATCATTTCACTGGCCAACCCTCGAAGAAATTCTTCTCGTTTACGAACGTTTGACGGCAATGTGTCATAAATGCTGTAGACAAGAACAAAATCGATGCGCCGTCTCTTGTCACGGAAAAACATCCCCGGATCTTTCTGAAAAATTAGAGAGTACATGCAACATACTTCAATGTATTTACCATTAAAAGATGTGAATAAATACTATTGATGAGAAAATGCTTGTTCAGACGTTTATCGCACGATCAACGTATTGAAGATATCGATAATACGGGTTGCACCGCATAAAAATGCACTCGAACCTATTAAAATAGTAGAAGGATGTTGCCTAAAAGTTAAAACCTTCATTTTTCACGATACCTCGATGACGGCTCCTTTCCTAACATGAAAAACTTGATGTAGCGAGAAAATAAGAAAAAACCAACGAAAGCGCAATCAATTTTAGTCTCTGTGATTATCATCTTAAGTAACAGTATTAGATCCGCAGCAAGTACTGACTACTTAACTGGGATAAAACAACGGCAATAATAAATCCCAAATAACTAAATTGCAAATGAAAACCTAAGAACTCTGTAAGCTAGTAAGCATACGCAAAGGGAAACGAGGTGTCAACATCTGTAATGAAACAAGCATGAAAACACGTTTTGTTGAAAAGTAATACGACAATAGCACACCAACTTCCGTTTCACTTTTATTGTCATGCATCAGAACAAGATTCCCCTGCAACTCGTGTTAATGCTGACAAAACGGTGCTCAAAAATATATCCAAAACGCATGTCTATTTAGCCACTGTGATATCTGCATACAAGCAGTACACAATTTACTGAAGCCATTATATTTTAGCATTTCAACAGATGTTTGTGGCAAATACAAATCCGAACATGGCCGAAAAGATTACACAAAAAACTATTTCGGGGCAGCAACCAGAACTCACCGAATTATAAGGGGAGCGCCAAGTAGGAACTTCATACTCGTCATCCGATGCTACCGAAACATGAGACAATAGAAGACCCATTGAGGTTAACTTACCATTGTTATTTTCTTCCACGCTCATTTGTACTGTGCATCAAAATTACTCATGCAATAGCTGAAGTGAAATGAAAAGCATAAAAAGGATAAAAAACGAAAAGGAAGATCAAGGATAACGATTAGCGAAAACAAAGAATACTAATTTTACTGAAGCATAACTGATAGTCTCAAAAGATTTGAATCAATGTATATATATATATATATATATATTGCTAAATCGATAAGATTGCACCAGTGGTCACGCGCTGTGGTGAATGCATGCTGTTCCGCATTCAAGGTTCTAATTTTCGTATACAACTCTTTAACTTATTTACCACTAGTCATTCCTTAGTCTTCCTGACAACTGATGTTAGTGTGACAGGTCGATAGTTGACGAGTAAACTAGAATCCGCTTTCTTTCACAACGGCTTGATGACTAATTTTTACCAGGATTTTGGCAAGCAAGCGGAATCAAAGGATCATTAGAATACATGTGTTAACAGAGCATCTATGATAGATCCTAGTTCTTTAAGCAGATTAGGGTAAATCAATAGTTTATTACGGTATGAGAAGCTAAGAGCTTGTACAAACCGCAGGGTATATTGAGCGATGGGTCGAAAAAGCATAAAAAGACATGTTTGAGGGTCCAAGGTATTCAAGCGGGACATATTCGCGTTTAGTTTGCACCATCAATTAATTTTTGTGGCATTTGAACAGGTAGGGCGTTAACTCGGGACACAGCTACCCACCACATCCTCCGGGGCAGAGCCAATCGAAACCGCGTGCGTACGGACTTCCGATAATAGCAAGAGCAATAAAACCGGCAGAGAGTGAGTGGGGTTTTGAAGAAAATGCAAATGGCACAGAAAGCAAACTTACCGTTGACACGCGCGAGTGAGTTTAACAATCCGGTGAGGTCGTGAAAACAAATTTGAAAAAAGTTTTCATAGGGTACGTGTCTTGACCGTGTGAGATTTCGTGGAGACCTTTGAAGGAACCGAAATAAGAGTCTTTGAAACGCGTGCCCGGTAGAGCGTTCCACTGATTACAAACTCTCACCCAGAAAGCCCTATGTAAACATTGAAGCCTGCGCTGTTGATGTAACAGTTTGAACTCGTGTGCTCGGATAGGGAAGAAAATAGGAAGGAGTCGGTCAGGATCCGGTAGGTATGTAACATGTGACCGCGGCGAAGACCGTAGGTAACAGCGAATATATATATAAATGCATAAACTTTCCTTATAAGGCTCACTGAACCTAATCTTACTGTCTCCGCCTGATGACGGCAACCGACCAGAAACCGGTAGTGGAGTGTAATTTCAGGGGATGTGAGCAACACATTACTTTGGTGATCCATAAGCGCCTTGAGTGCTTGACCACGAATCACTATGTGATACTGAATTACTGTTGTACCCAAACGGTAATCGACAGGATCTGAGTGTCGGATGGGGAGAACGCTACACTTAGAGGCGCTAAACTGAAGATGATTTCTTACAGATCAGCAGTATAAACCATCTAAGCAATCTTGCATGGCACGTGAATCCCTAGAGAATTTGAGTGAGCGCCAGATTTTAAAATCGTCGTAATTAGAAAGAACAGCGGTTCAATGTTCTGCCCGATGTCATTGATGAAAATGATGAAAAGTCGGAGACCTAGAACAAAGCATTGTAACACACCGCATATGACTGGGAAGCGGGATAAATATCCAGCGCGCACGCAAATACAGAGGGAACGGTCACGGAGAAAGTACTTCATCCTGTACACTAAGGATGACTCAACACTACAGGTAGAAAGTTTAAGAAAAAGGATGTCATGGTCGATGCGGTTGAATGCTCTGTAAAAATCTAAAAATAATGCATCAACATCAGTGCCTCCATCGACGGATTTCGTCCAGTCATTTCGCAGAAGATGCAAGTTGATAGTGTATTAACGCTTGGAGCGAAAGCCGTGCAGTTGTGTAATTGAAATTCGATTAGTTTCAAGACAGGAGACAAATTGGTCAGAGACTATGCTCTCCATGACTTTAGAAATAAGAGGAAATAATATGCGGTTTCTGACCGGATACCGACTTTAAAGATAGGAGTGAAAAAGCTTTCTTTTCAAGTTCGGACGACGGTAGTGGAGTCCATACAACGTTGAAAATATGTGGCAAGTAGATGAGATATGTGCAATGCGGCTAATTTCAGAATCTTAGGGTGGATGTGGTTGTGTCCCGGCCATAAGCATTGCCGCAGACATGAGATTTTCTTCAAGACCGCATCAGGAGTAAACCTTATTCCAAGCATTTCTTGTGCGTCTTGTGAGGGAGCAGAAAAATAGAAGTTCGTAGGATAGATAGGGTTAAAAGTTGAGGCTTAGTTTAGAGATAACAGGTTTGCAGCGTCCGGGCGGTCGATGTGAAACAGTTTTGGGCTGATTAAAGATGGAATTCCAAGTTTAACTAGGCGTTTCTGATTCACAAAATGGAACACACTTTAGGAGTTGACTAAAAAATTAGAGATATGCATTTCATATTGACATTTGTCTTGGCGGCTGAGATACGTGCGATAATTTCGCAATGACCTATACATTTTTCAATCAGTTCGAGTTGGTCTTGTCCAGTAACACCGCCGTTTCATGTTTCGCCGTGCGATGGCTTTCCGTGTGCGGCTGCAAAAAAATGATTCGGGGTTCTTTCGACGGAGGGGCTTTTCTTGGCATGCAAGAAGTAGCAGCGCGTGCCACTGTGTTAAAAACGTGGTCCATGCAATATCGATCTGGTCCAGCTTTGAGTAATCCCATGAGTTGGCTGCGATGAGTTGGTGGAACAGGATAAGATCGGTAATCCAGCGGCTTTTAGGGCGAGGTTCGTTGAAGTAGTCCATCAAAGAGACAAATGTGAGTGTCAAAACAACGTGGTCGCTGTGGCCCAGGGGAGGGTTAGAGGAGAGATTTTAATCATTGAGTCTACGTTAGTGATGATGAGATACCTGAGTGATGATGCGTTTTTACCCCGAAGCCGAGTAGCTTCGTGAACATGATTGTAGAATGGATGGGTTACCAGTATTTCGGACATCGCAGTTGCAAATGAGTGAGGGGTATGTTCCCCAAAAAGGCTGGGACAGTTGCGGTCTTCCATTATCAGTATGTGGGAGAATCTTTTGCTCAAAGCATGTCGAAGTGATGACAGAAGGGAGGATTCGAGCAGCGGAGTACTACTTGGAGATTTATAAATAACTACAAGCAGGAGAAGACTGTCTTGATTGAGCGAGATTCGGCACCAAAAAACATCAGTCACATAAAGCAGGGGAAGTTAATGGTTTGCAGTGAAGCAATCCGTGATGATAGAGCAACACACCACCTCTTGATCCATAGATCAATAGTTTATTACGGTATAAAAAGCGGGGAGCTTGTACAAACCGCAGGGTGGATTGTGCGTTGTACGGTCACAGCACCATAATGTTTTTCGTCTTGTGAAGCTTTGCATTTCGCCAACTAAATTCTATGAGAAACATTCTAAGAGACATTAATAATAAAGTTATTAGCAGTTGTCTGAACGTGCAACATTCGCACAACTAGATTCAAAACTTTAACAACATAGCTTGCAAACACAAGATCCTAAAAAGTGCACGGGCAAATTTTCTGACAATTGAATCATCGCGTAGAAAATAAATGTGTAAAGCGCATATAAATTATAATAAAATCTTTCAACAAGCACATTAAATTAATGCGATCATAATTTGTGTTGAACGAAATACCGCGAAGATAAAATGATTATCGCGCCTAATAATTGTTTAACGAATGAACTCTTATTTAACTTGGAAGAAGAATAGTTCATATCATTTATGCTCGCACAAGAACTGAAGCATAGCAAATGATTTATATTATTATCTCAGGTGGTGGGTTACCCCTTAGGCTTTTTAACCCAGAAGCCAAAGTGTATTTTTAATACTTTGGTGGTGATGTTCAGTTCAGTTCAGTTTGTTGTGACCGTTCAAATATTTAATCAATAGTAATCAAAAAATTTGTAATTCAAAATTTTCTTGTTGTTAACCTCGCATTAATTACAATACACTCTTTGTCTACGCACGGTTTTCGTTCTTCTGTGGTTGTCTGGGAGTCGAAATTGTATGTGGATATAACTGGAATACACGCAGCCTCATAATCTATTCCTCGCTATCCACTACAAATTGGTGAGCCCGAACACGCATTCAACTCGATTAACGCAATGAACCATAGTGTAAATAACGAAAACAAGATGGAAGATGATTTTATCAATCAATTCACATTACCAGTCTTCGACGCGACAGAACCACGTCTATGGTTTGCACAAATCGAAGCTCTATTCGAGTCATACCGTGTTCGAACGCAACGCACACGCTACAACCGCGTTGTCGGAATGCTTCCAACCTCCATCGCTAGAGAAGTTGCCGATTTAATTTATGATCAACCTACCACAGATCCGTACGATAAGCTCAAATCTGCAATTATTTCTCGAATTGGTTCTACCGATGAGCAAAACTTGCGAAAACTCTTATCCAGCTCTGAGCTAGGAGATCGAACACCTTCGCAACACTTACGCCATTTGGTACAGTTACAGGGCACACAGAAGGTGGACGAACGAGTTATACGACATATCTGGTTCCAGAGTTTGCCAGACGATTTGCGTAAAGTTCTGGTTAGCATGGTAAACGGAAGTAACCTAGACAAACTCGCTCAAGTTGCAGACGAAGTCTTTGACATCTCTCGTAACTCATCGGTCTACACAGTCAGCCCACCCACCCCTTGTACTTCCAACGCAGATTTGGACAAGGATATATCGGATTTGAAATCCCAGATAAGCGAATTGGCTTTACAAATACAACACTTAAACAGAAGTCGAAGCCGTTCTCGCCGTGGAGGGAAACACATTCCAAACACTAAACCACACAGCCCAACACGAACATCCGAGCTATGCTACTATCATCGCCGTTTTGGAGCGAAAGCCAGGCATTGCACGTCCCCATGCAGCTTCAAATCAAAACACCAGGGAAACCGCGAAGCCAGACAGTAGAAGCGGCAGCTCTGTCTGGCAATACCACCAGCCGCTTATTCTACGTCACTGATGGTTCAACAAAGATGCGCTTTCTGAGCGTCATCCCACCCACAAACTCAGAACGCAGAAACCACTCTTCATTGACCCTACAAGCGGCGAACGGTACTCGAATAAGCACATACGGCCAACGATCACTTTCCATCGACCTCGGTCTGCGACGTAACTTTCGATGGATTTTCACCGTTGCTGACGTAAAAACCCCTATCCTGGGAGCCGATTTCCTCTCGCACTTCAATCTTTCAGTCAACATGAGTACACGAAAACTCATTGACAATGTCACAAAGATTAACGTCATCGGCCATTTGTCTAATTCACCCATACAAACTATTCGAGTCCCAACCCCAGACACTGCACCGAATTACGCCCCCCTCATGAAAGAATTTTCGGATATCTTCAAACCATGTACACACGACACCCCTGTGAAACATGACATCAAACACCATATTTCAACCCGTGGACCCCCTGTTTTCAGTAGACCACGCAGACTGGCACCTAACAAACTTGAAGCTGCCAAACGAGAATTCGAGCATATGATGGAACTCGGAATAATCCGTCCATCGAATTCACCTTGGGCCACACCTCTTCACATGGTCGAAAAGAACAAACCGGACGCCTGGCGTCCATGTGGCGATTATCGTGCTTTAAATCGTGTAACAATCCCAGATCGATATCCGATTCCGCACATACACGACTTTGCACTATCTCTTCACGGAAAATCTGTGTTCTCGAAGTTGGATTTAGTGCGGGCATATCATCAAATTCCTGTAGCTGACGAAGATATTCCGAAAACTGCCATCACAACTCCATTTGGTCTGTTCGAATTTCTCAGGATGCCATTCGGTCTACGCAATGCTGCACAGACCTTCCAGAGATTTATGGACCAAGTTTTCCTCGGTCTACCTTTCGTCTACGTGTACATTGATGATGTCCTAATCGCAAGTACAAATCCCACTGAACATCTTGAACACCTTCGTGAAGTATTTCAACGTCTATCCCACTACGGCATTGTGGTTAATCCCGATAAGTGCCTGTTTGGTGTGAGTTCTATCGAAATCCTCGGACACCGAATTGATAGTTCCGGTATAAAACCGTTACCTCAAAAACTATCAGCTATCCAAGATTATCCATGTCCCAGCTCCATCCGTCAAGTCAGACGTTTCTTGGGTTTGGTCAACTATTATAGACGCTTTATTCCGCAATGTGCTATGATTTCACAACCATTGACTGACTTGTTACGTGGAAAGAAACGGGAATTTAAAATGAATGACGAAGCCATCAAATCATTCGAACAACTCAAATCTGCACTAAACAAAGTCACTTCACTGACTCATTTATCAACGAACCCCATTGCTCGATTGTCTCTCGCTACAGACGCATCACAAGAAGCAGTCGGCGCGGTCCTTCAACAAGAAGAAGACAATATCACCAAGCCACTCGCTTTCTTTTCTCGTCGTCTTCAACCAGCTCAAACTCGATACAGTACGTTCGGCCGTGAGTTACTGGCTATCTATTATGCGATACGACATTTCAGACATTTGCTTGAAGGCCGTGATTTCACAGTATGGACCGATCGCAAGCCCTTAACGTTTGCTCTTTCTGCACAATCGGATCGATATTCGCCTCGAGAAATACGTCACTTGGATTATATTTCGCAATTCACGAGTGACATTCGATATCTTTCCGGCTCGTCAAACACAGTTGCGGATACATTCTCTCGGATTCAGTTAAGTGCTATCGACCTGCCTGGAATCGACTTTGAGCAATTAGCACGTTCGCAGCAAAATGACCCTGTAATAAATCGGTATATTACTTCACAATCGGGTAAAATCCGCCGTATCCCGATACCTAATTCCAATTCTTATCTGGTTTGTGACATGTCTACCGGTAAAGCCCGTCCAATTGTCCCATCAGATTTGAGACGTACCGTATTCGAGCATTTACATGGTTTATCACATCCCGGAATAAAAGCTACTCGAAAGCTGATTAGCTCTCGTTATCTTTGGTCTAATATGCATAAAGACATTCAACTTTGGACCAAGAGTTGCCTCCGATGTCAACAAAGCAAAGTCCAACGTCATACCATCAGTTCCCCTGGTGTATTTCCACCTGTTACGGAGCGCTTTCAGCACGTTCACTTGGATCTCGTTGGTCCATTAGCGGTCTCTAATGGTTGCACCTATATATTGACCTGCATCGACCGTTTTACCCGTTGGCCATTGGCTGTAGCCATACCGGATATCAGTGCAGAAACGGTTGCGAAAGCTTTCGTTCAACATTGGATCAGCAACTTTGGTGTACCGAACACTATTACCACTGACAGAGGTTCTCAATTCCAGTCAACGCTTTTTCGGGAATTGAATAGAACACTCGGTACAAAGCACATACAGACTACAGCCTATCATCCTTCTTCAAATGGCTTAGTCGAAAGATTTCACCGGCAACTAAAAGCCGCAATCATGAGTCACGGGAATTCAGAACGTTGGTCCGAGTCATTGCCTTTGGTGCTTCTTGGTATCCGTACAACCGTGAAAGAAGACCTGGGTTGCTCAGCTGCTGAGATGGTGTACGGGAGTACACTTAACCTACCTGGCGAATTTCTGACATCTTCCGATTCACCAACTGATCTTACAGCTCCACAATATGTCAGTCGCCTTCGCAGCTTCATGAAATCATTACGAGCTACCCCTACTCGCCAACAAGCCCAACCGTTCTATATCCCGGCAGACTTGTCTACCTGCGACTTTGTGTTTGTGCGCGCCGATCATGTACGTCGACCACTTCAACCACCGTATACTGGTCCGTACAAGGTGCTCAGCAGGCATCCTAAGTATTTCGTAATTGACCGGAATGGATCCAGAGAAACTGTCAGTATCGATCGTCTGAAAGTCGCTTACGTAGAACCAACATCGGAAGCGAAAGCAAACACCCGAAACATTACTCCACAGGCGTCTACTACTGACCAACACGTCCCTTCGTCTGATTCACCAGAAACCAACCTTACCCCCGATAAACCCCCATTCCGTTCGTGCCTCAAACCACCCGACAAACAAACAAATTCAGGCCGCAAGGTACATTTTCCCCAAAAGTTTGACGATTTTATAACCTAATGTTTTCTTTTCGAGCGTCTTTTTCTTGTTCGACGCTCTAGGAGGGGAATCTGTGGTGACCGTTCAAATATTTAATCAATAGTAATCAATAATTTTGTAATTCAAAATTTTCTTGTTGGTAACCTCGCATTAATTACAATACACTCTTTGTCTACGCACGGTTTTCGTTCTTCTGTGGTTGTCTAGGAGTCGAAATTGTATGTGGATATAACTGGAATACACGCAGCCTCATAATCTATTCCTCGCTATCCACTACAACGGTAATCGTAATATCTTTTATTGAGTCGACCGTATTTTAGATCGTGCTCATATTAGTATACAACGATATAATCGACCATTTGAGCCCTCCAAATTAAAACTTGATTAATTAATTTGATTTGTGAATAACAACATTAATTTGTTTTAATCCAATCATTAAAATTTGAACATCCGCGTCGTCATTATCCATCTTTGAAAGTTGCGCTAACAAAAGTGAGGGCGATTCTAATTTTACCGCGTTTTCTTAATTTATAATTTCTCGTTTTTTGTTATTGGTCTCTTACATGTCTTCCGCATCTTCTGTTCACTCGTTGAAGTTGTTGAATCATCATGTTCTTCATTTTTTAGATTTTCTGTGATAGCCATTCATTCCGATATATGTGTCCATCTAAATAATTGTCTACTTACCTATCTACCTGAGCGCAAATAAAACCCCAAATCGCTTTTTAATTAATTTTGGTGTTCTAATTTAGATACACCTATTTAGCACAATGTTGTAATTTTACTATTGAACTATTGAACCTCAAATCCGGTACAATATTATACTCAAATGGCTGGATTTACCCAACTTAGGCGAACATCACCATATCTTCCTTTCGAATTTTGACATAATCGTAATCCGCCTTGAAAATAACGGTATTTAATACTTTTAGCTTCACGTTCAAACAGTATTGTGGTACGCTGTCGAGCGCTTTGCTACAGTCAATTGAAATAACATCAATCTAAACTATTGCATCAAATATCTCGCACTAATGCTCACGCGCTGTTTTCAGTTTCGTAACGATCTATCTTGACTAAACCCATAACTGTTCCGCGTTTTTGTTTCTGGAAACTATCCAACTCTCGTCCATATTTTTTTCCATAGTCTTCCCGACTACTGATGTTAGCATAGTAGACCAATAGTTAAATGACGGAGTATGAACACAGACGAGTCGAAGCTTAATCTTGCTCTTGGACAGAGACCGTTAAAGCTCTTTGCCTGAAGGGTCTGCCTTTGTTCTCACTCTCCGTAGTGTTTTGTTTACTTGATTGATTGATTTTGTGTGATTATCTTCTGAAGGATGAGTCGGCTTCAATGAAGAGTCTTGGGAATTTGTGTACAAGGCGGCGTCCCCAGCACCACACAATTATCAATTGTGATTAATAGTGATTAAAGGTTTTCAGTCTTCATTTCGGGTAATAAATACTTGGGTTCTTCTCTGTTAACTTATAACAGATTTCTGATATTCTTAACTCAAGTGTAACTTTCTTCCTTTTTTCTGGGGTGCAAATGCTACAAACCTGCGTATACTCAAGGTGAGCTTTCTCGGATTGATCATCTGTCCAAACTTTATGGGAACGTCTTCTGTATGCATGTATGAAGTCATAAGACGGGATCACGGCAAAGTACCGCTCGGTCAGAGACTGCACATGGGCAATGATACCATCAGATTGCCCAGGCCTAGACAAATATAAGAAAGGTGATATGGCAGTGAGACTCCAGCGTGTTTCTGCATGCAGCTCACTACCGTTGGCAAATGAAATTAGCACGATCTTAGCTGCACAGCACACAAGTACTGCATGATTGCACATCCGTCTGCACTGCTTATTCATCGGGAGAGTGCCCGTGGCTCAAGTATGACAAAAAATCAGCTGCAAACTACGATATCAAGCCTTCTGTGACGCTGATTGGGATGATTTTGCGTAGATTCATCGATTTGTTGCACCAATTCGCGTTCTAACATGTATTCAAGCAGTTCAACTTAAAATCCGTTTCCTTTGATCAGGCAATCATTCCAGTTTATATACAGTACGTTTCAGTTATCCATTATAAAGCAATTGCCGGATAGAGAGTTTTGAGATCAGCTTCAAGCAGCCACTATTAGGTGATCGATAAAGCACACTCACTGTATATGCATCCGAATTTGTTTTTGGCAACATAATGCTTATGCTGTACCGAGGTCTATGGCTTATTATCTTATACTGCTGTACAGCTAACATCGTGCTAAAAGATTTCCCACCGGTAGTGAGCTGCATGCGAATACGCTGGAGTCTCACTGCCATTACTATTTTCCTTTCCAATATCTGTCTAGGCCTGGGCAACCTGACAGTATCTTAGCCCACGTGCAGTCCTCGACTATGCGGTACTTAGCCTGGATCAGGCTTGTGATTTCATACATATAGACATCTTATACTAAATGCTTTATCTGCCCGACAACTAATCGAAAACGGACTTCTATTGTTCTTATCTTTCTACCCCTTCCCCACTTAATGTTTATAATTCAGCACCCTGCCACCTAAGTGAGCAACTCAATTCAACACGGTGCGTTACAAAATTGTTCAACGATTTCACCCTCGTGAATCACCGTGTTTCAATGCACGATAAAATCGAATCCATCCAACAGCCAGTCGATCGGTCTGATTTGCTACATACTACGAACTCTTGGTAGCAGCCACAATTATTTCCAACTCGGGCTGGGAATAGCATTCAGGACTCTAAAATGATGTACTTGGTATGCAGATCCACGCTAGACAGAAAGCCGAAACTATTCAATTTTTGGGTTTTTATCTTAACTGTTCTGTTGCGATTTCACTGCCATCTGTCGATCTTCAGGTTTGAGCTACAAGGCATACTTTATAATTCGCAAATTATTATTGTCTAAAAGTGTTTTTTACATTATAGCAATGTAACCAATTTGATTATTTACCGCAACATGTAATTTTCTGACGATCAGTTCAACTCCATTTTCAATAAAAGTCGATCGGATTCATATCTGAATATCATCTTTATACTAATCAGCTATGGATTTCAAAGTTGAACATTACATGAGCAATCCCGGTGATTTGTTTGATATACCAGCTGCCGAGCAAGAAATTACAGTCGCTTCAAACGAGCATTCGGCAGTCTCTTCCTCAATGATATCTTCATTCAATCTTCCGGCCTCTAGTGGACAATCAATGATGGAACCACCTGGTCTACCACTGACAAATCAAATTCAAGGCCCCAGACCTCCCAGGGTTATAATGCTTCAACGAGCAGGTCAGACACACGGAGCGGTAGTTACCGGATCACCGGGACAGCGGTCTGCACTCAAAGTGAGCGACATATAGATCTCATGAAACGTTTTCAATTTGCTTGTTTCGTAAATATGCATATTTTGCTGTTTACCTAATCATATATCTAAGGGTTATCATTCACATGCATCAAAAATCGTATGATAAACTACCGACACCGGCATGAACAAGTAATATACTGACAGCGATGCAGATATATAAAAGGCCTGGGCAACCTGACAGTATCTTAGCCCGCATACAATCTCTGACTGCGGCATTTTGCCTGGATCAGGCTTGTGCTTTCATACATACATAGAGCGATGCACCCTTTAATTATCTTTGACCCGGTCTTTGTCTTCCTATTTGTGATTTTCTGCTGACGTTAATGCAGAAATATTCCAGATCGTCGGGTTGTAGTGTGATGTAGACGCAAAGGTTCAGAGAATGAGAGGCCCATTCGAAAGGCTTTAATCTTATAGAACAGGAGTACAGTAGCTCTAATAGAAAAGTGGAGGTATGAGATATGTATACGAAGAAAAGATGAGTTAATGAATCACCACGTTCTTCCCGGCAGCAAAATAAAATCGTAGCCGCATTCAAGTGAACACTATGCCTCTCGATTTCGAAGGGATTATGGATGAAGTCGTTGTTGACTCTTTCAAAATTTCGTATGATGAACGACTATTCACGTTTAATTCATCTTCATTAAGAATAGTTGAAGGGTCAACCTCGACCGTATCGTCATTTTGAGAAATGGAACCAATCTGGGTTTCTATTGCTTGTTCATCACTATAAGGCACCAAATGTCGCAGGGAGACTGTTCTTTGCCATCACGGAGGTGCACATACTCTTATTGTGGATTACATTTAAGCACTTCTGCTTCATCAACCGCAGGACTGTGCTGTGAGGAACGAGCAAACTTTTTCAAAAGAACGGTATTTCCCGGTGAAAGCCAACTGGGAATGGACGTTCCTGTTGCGGCTCTTCGATTGAAACTCATGAAGCGCTCCCGTGTAGTTACACTTGTGCCAGTACATAACAGCGAACAAACTGAATGCTAAGCCTCAAGAAGTACGAATTTCCAGCTGTCGAGTGACAAATGCTTAGATTTCAGGGTCGAATTTATGGCTTTCCAGAGAGTGGAGTTGAGACGTTCCACTTGACCATTTCCTTGGAGATTATACGGAGTTTGTGACTACTCATCCGTGCCAAGCCCATCGAACTATTCACAAAGTTGATCATGACGGCCCATAATGGAAGCACTGGACTCGAGTTTCGCTCTTGTTTGAGCTCATCAGCAGTGCATATCCTCCGCTTCGGTAGTGGGATTTGAACCCCCGACCATCACCATTGTAGTCCCAGGCCTTAACGACCTGGGCTACCGTCCACCGTTTGACCGATCGCAATTAAGCGTTTATGAACTGTTCTCCAGACTGGTACATTTGAGTATCTTTGTTTGCCCGACCAGTTCAGAAGGAGCCAGCAACATCTGTTGTGGTCGCCCAACCGAACAGATCGCCGTGTCAGGTCTTCCCATCGGATACAGTGTAATCTAACACCGATTAGATCTGATGGGCATTGCTGTTTAAGCGAGGTTTGGAGAATAGGTTGTTTATATTTGTGACTATTCATCTATGCCAAGCCCATCGAACTATTCACAAAGGTGATCACGACGGTCCATAATGGAAGCACTGGACTCGAGTTTTGCTCTTATAGAAGATTAAATTGTAGTGTAGACGCAAACTTTCAGATAATGAAAGAGACAAGGCCCATTTCTGTGCATATAGATGGCTTTAATCTTCTAGAACAAGAGCGCAGTAGCTCTACTAAAAAAGTGGAGGCATGAGATATGTATACGAAGAAAAGATGAGTTAATGAATCACCACACGGGTTTTCCTTTATTATTTTGCGCTCGACCACATTTGATTTTCATTTCATTCATTTAGGGTGACTGGTTGTAACATTGTGCATGGTAATGTAAAACTGCAGTGTTTTCATAGGGGTTCACATTCAATGTGAAGTATGTTTAATCGGAATACAAAGGGACTCATATTCATATATTGCACATAGGATCCCCTCCATCGCGTTGAGACCGGACCTTAACGTGGTGCGGTGGTTTGTGTACCTCTATGACCCATTGAGCTATGCACCTTCAGAGTCACTCATACAATGAAGGTCAATGAATAGAGGTCAGACGAATTTACAGATCACTTTCTGAAACCACGGACCTCTGCTCACATCGGAGCCATGAATGCCAGAACTCTCATACAAATAGGCCAGCAAGCTGCATTGGCTCTTACCTTAGATAGTCTATCTATTGATGTTTGCTGTTTATCGGAAACGCGCTTTTATGATCCCTCTATAATTACTGAACTTACTGCCCTAAACCTTTCAACTCGCTACTTTTTGAGCTGCTCCGGTGATGCTGTAGCTGCCATTTCTGGACAGGCGGGTGTTGGTATAATGCTGAATTCACGTGCCGAATCCTGTCTAATCGATTGGATTCCTAGACTAGCCACTAATATTTGACCAAACTCAAAATCTAATCAGAGATGCTTGTTTATTGTTGCAACTTACGCGCCGATTAACCAATTCCAACAACGAGAAGAATGCCTTCTACGACGATCTTTATGCTCTTTTGCGACGTGCAAAAAGGTCCGATATTGTTGTCTTGGCGGGAGATATGAATGCCAGACTGGGTCGCTTACATACATTTGAATCAATTAAGTGGCATGTTTGGTCCTAAAGGCCAATGCACAGATAATGGTAAACGGTTTATACAATTCTGTGCACAATCTCGATTATTCATTAGCAGCACCTCCTTTCGCCATAAAAGATGTCAATGTGCCACATGGCGCTCGCCGGATGGAAGCCAACCTTCGGCTCAAATCACCTTAAGTGCTCGCTGGAGAGGTTGTACTGAGAAATGCCGCTCCTTTTGGAATACCTCCATAGATTTAGATAATGCTCTCGTGCGGTGTAGGTTCTCGTTAAAGTTTTCTGGTACGAATCCCTCGAATTGGAAACGCATGCGGTCAAAAAATTCTCTCAGCCTGAAGTTCAAGAAATTTATAGGACCACCTTGAGTAACTCAGTCCCAGTTGCTCTGTGTGCAACTGCCGATGAAAAGTGGAACAAAATAGCAGGGGTTATGCGAGTCACCGCAATATCAGCCTGTGAGACTACACAATCAACCCCAAAGTCCCATTGGATTTCACAGCACTATATAAATTCTTCACCCGCTACGCCAAATACCTCATGGTCCTGGGCACAATACAAAGCGTAGGCGCGTGAGTAATGAACTTAAACGGAGCTTAAGACTAGACAGAAAAAAGTGGTGGCTAAATAAGGTCGAAGAAATGGAAATAGCAAATAATGCGGGTAACGTGCGAAAACTCTTCTAACTTATTCGATCGACGGGGCCTGCGTAAAAAAGAGTGAGTGAGACTATCGCTGAAATAGACGGTACTCTTATCACTAATAAGAATCGCCGCCTGTCACCATGGGCCGAACATTTTGAAGAACAATTCAGCTGGTCGCCTGCAACAGAATCATTCCATCATTTGAAGCATTGTGGTCCTTTGTCTTTTAGCGTAGATCTCCCTATTGATTTAGAAATTAAAGCATGTATCGAATCCATGAAACGATTCAAAGCTGCCGGCCCCGATGACATACCGCCTGTTTTGTTCAAAGAAGGTGGCCAAGTCCTAATGAGCACATTAAGCGATTTCCTCCGTGAAGTGTAGTTGTCAGAATCCGTCCCTCAGAGTTGGGGCGAATCAGTTTTCATACCTATATTTAAAAAAGGTGTGCGAAGCTCATGCTCCAATTACCGTGGGATAAGTCTCACTCCCATCATTATGAGATTATTAGCGTGCATATATCTTCGAAGATTAACATCGCATATTGAATCACAGATCCGAGAGCAGCAAGCTGGCTTCCGGCCTGGCAGAGGCTGTCGACCACATTTTTACTCTTCGACAGATCTTAGAACTGCAGCGCACTTATCAACAGCCGACAATAGCCATCTTTTTAGACTTCAAAGGAGCATTTGATTCAGTCGATCGAAATGTCCTGTTTAACACCTTGCTGTGCAAAGGCGTTCCGCAAAACTATGTCAACATACTACGTGCACTTTATGCTCATGCATCCGGATGCGTTAGGGTTTACAACGAACTCTCACCTAAATTCTTCACCACAAGTGGTGTCCGACAAGGATATCCGATTTTTCCGTTTTTGTTCAATTTTGTAATTGATGCCATCATGGAATTAAGCAACGAGGGAGCCACAGCTTTCGGAGTTCACATAATGCCAGACGGCAAGCTTCTCGACTTGGACTATGCTGATGATATAGTTCTGCTCTTCGACTCGTACACATATGCGCAGGAAATACTGAACAAGCTAGCTAGTATTGTGCCCGCATTTGGAATGCGTTTGACAGTGTCCTGCAGTCTCCTACCTCGGTAGTTGTATCAATAATTCTGCATCGTTAGATGACGAGGTCTCAACCCGCATTTCTAAAGGGACCATAGCATTCCGCAACCTAGGTCACCTCTGGCGTCAGAAAGGACTGTCTCTGTTACTCAAGGGTAGAGTCTATAAAACTACAGTTCGGCCTGTGTTATTGTAACGGTGCGAAACTTGGACCTGACGTAAAGAACACATTTAGCGTCTCCAAGTATTTGATAACCGATTTCTGCAATATTCTAGGAGTTAGCTGTTACTATCTCCGAAATAGGTTGTTCGGTAGTAATGTTGATATAGAGAAGCAGATCAACCTGCACAGGTTACGCCGGATGCCGGACAACCGACTTCCGAAACGGATTCTTTTTGCGACGCCACATCCTGATTGGCGTAAATCTCGTGGTGGCTAAAGCGTCACGTGGCATAGGCAGTTAAAAATCCTTACTAGTAATCATTCCAAAGTCGGCGCAGTGCGTCTTCCAGGCTGGTGTCTCCGTCATCAGATGTCGCAATGGCTAGCTACGCTTCAGGATATGTCCCGAAACCGTGTTCAATGGCGGTCTTGCACTAAGCATCTTTGAGTGTTTGCTTAACCTTGTATGTTGTCAAGCGGAGTGACGAGAAAAGCTTGTTATGATGTATGATAGTGTAAGCCGCAAGGAAGCTGCCATGCTGATGTCGCTCTACTCGTTCACGAAACTTGTTTGAATGCATGTTCCATTCGAGGTGTAGGCACATCTACCCAGTTTGTTTGTGCTTACTCTTCTATAGAATCCCTTCCCCATTTTTTAGGATTTTACTTTTTCCGTGGTTGTGTGGCAGTTAAGCATTCGGTACATGCTACCGGTGTAATGCTGTCTGTGATGATAATGAATGATGTTAAGTGGACGAACCGAGACTAGGCGATATCAGAAACGACAAAAGTTACCAGAGTACCCACAATATCCCGATCGTAATTACCGATATAGTCCGAAACTCGATAAGACGCTGGCGGTTTTCTCCTCTTTTTTAAGTAACGTATGACCGCTGGACCGCCGCTTATTTCCGTTAGAACAAAAGTTCACAAGTTCACCCACTGTCCCTGATGTTAGTTGCTGTAAGACAGAAGTAATGAATGAGAGCAACCGCACAGTTGAGACAACGCCTGATTGTAAGGCTTTAATAAAAATCAGACTAGTCCGTCGCAGTTATTATTCTGACAATTGTCGTTGCAAATTTTGCGCATCACCGATTGAGAGGAGCACGTCCTACATCACTACATCACAACGGTTCCACTAGCTGTGCATAATCTCACCAAGGCCAATTTTATCCGTAGTCATACAACCGTTTTGGGTTTCGTCCGACACCTCAGCTTCGCTGTGTCTCGAAGTTTCGTGCAAACCAAACCCACATTGCGAGGAAAACGGTTATCTGGTACGCCTAATACGCGATAACTGTCCACGGGCTTCATTTCAACTGAAGCTTTGCACTTATTCATTTATTTATATTGTGGATTTTTTCTTCCAGACCGTCAAAATCATTACCGTCCCCGGACAAGGAGGAAAACCTGTTAGGGCTGCAGGTATGTCCATTTGGTCTTATGGCTTATTTTCAGTTAACTTTGAATTTCTCGTTTGTCGATTAATAAACCGAGCACCACGGCACGGTTGTTTCACTTATTCCCATTAATACATAATTCTTATATTTTGCTGTTTAAATATGAAATGTGCTGTGTTGTTTGACTATAGATGACAGTTACATGCGGTTTAGGCACCTCATTCTAGTTGGATTGTCCTTACTCTTATATTCCGTAGCTATTTAAGTCCCACCCTTACCGCTTTTTGCGTCCGGTACACGCTACCGACGTAATGCTGTCTCTGACGATAATGATGGTGTATCAATCCGTCCTTGAAGCATTGTTTGTTACCAGTTCAATCGTACGTTTCATTAAACGACGCGGTTTTTACACACAAGAATGTGTTCAAACTGTCGTATCCATCACTAGTGAATTTATTCAATATCTTAACTTCTCTCAATTTCTCCGTGCTTGAGTATGGGGGCGGTGGCGTAACCCGTCAGCGTTCTCATCGAGTTAATTCTCATTTCAGCTTTCTGGTCTATCCGTTGACACCATCATCAATCGAGTTTTACAACAACGAGCCGCCATAAAATCAAATTTGTAATAGATTTTCATAATCTCTCAAGTTAAAACTTCTAAATTGATGTCTACAAACTTTCTAAAACACAAACGTTCTCATTCTGAACGCTATAAAATTTTTCTTTTGTTAGTTTTTCAAAATGTATGTTCTAGGTTTTATTCATTCATGGCTATTCACCACATTTCATTTCCTTCCAGTAATTCCCATGCATATGCTACAAAGAAGCGTCAAAGTTGTTTCATCCGGCGGAGTGACAACAGTCCCTGCTGCGCAACATGGAAGTGCTGGTTTTCCGCGACTATTAACCATTCGCACTCCTTCCCAACTGTCATCTGGTTCAACCGTTTTATCTGGTACACCCACCACTATGTCTGTTCGCCCGGTATGAAAAATGCTTTCCTGTATTTATTGTAACAAGTATCGTAATTATGTTGATTTTTATTGTTCTTGTCCTCATTATAGGGTGATCAGAGGCTTGACCGATTTAATTTCGCGACGTTATAAAGATTAAACCCACACTGCTATTAGTGACAGATTGCTTTATCCAATTCGGTGGTATCTTCTTTTATTGAAGGGACCATGTTCGTTGCCGCCTTGAAATGAACTCCACTAGTTAAACAGTTTACTATGTCGATTCACCATTTTGAAACCCCTTTTCATGCACGTGTGATTATGTTATATTGGATGAAGCGATGAGCTGCAACCGCTTTATAAATATCATGCCCTGACCTGGGGTAACCTTACAGTCTCAGTGTAAAGAGTGTATTTTTCACTTTTGGCTTCGTGCATAAATGCGTCCACACATAGATGCCCAGGGGATAACGCTGACTACTTTTTCTGTTTTGCCGCTTTTGAATAGTGACCATGCGGTGACTCTAAATTTTTTTAGCTTCCTGCTAGCTAGCACTGCATACTAAATTTCATTCATAATAATAATTCGCTACCTGTTAGATTACCGTTTGGTATAACTAACGATTGTGATGTTCCGTTGGGGATGTTTTTATTGTGCGTTCGTATTAGTATCTCGTAATTATAACTGTAATTATCCGTAAACGTTGTTTGGTTCAAAACTCTCAGCGACGCCGGTTTCTCCATCCATACGATGGTTTGAATATTGGTGCATTTTCCACTTGCGTCATTTTTATCCATGAAATTAATCGTGCTCCTCTCTGTTGGGCTAGATAACGTTTTATTTCACATCACGAATTATGTAGAAAAAGAATCGTCTATGTACTGCGCAAGTCACTGTGCTACCGATAGGTAGCCACATGCGGATATACGCCGGATTATTCCCGCTATCGTGTCTTGTATCTGTCTTGGCCATGTCTCAGCTCACGTGCAGTTTCTGACATGGTTCCAGACTAATGCTTTTATATATACATCGCGCTCTGAGACGGGACCTTAACGTTTGTGTACCTCCATGACCCATTGAGCTATACTGGGAGATCGAATATTTTAACATTCTGCCAATCAGATGCACATCTTATCTTGTTTTGATATTTACATCCAGGGCACACTTATTCTATCCACCGCCTCCGGGATGACAACTACGTTAGCCACGTCCTCCATCGCTAATTTCACCTCAGATGATATCGAGAATTCCATGTTAACAAGCACCAGTGACGTTTCGGGTGTTATGGGCACTCCCGGTAATACATATTATCACATGTCCTCGGGATATCCAACTCCCATGATGACTATGCCAAACTATATACAAACGGCAAGCCCTGCACCTGAATCTGGAGATGAACAAGAGCCGTGAGTTTCAGTCATTTTCCTCAATCCCTATCGATTAACGATTCTTGACCAACCAATTTTGCTTTTCAATCCAGGGCTCCCACTGGTTTGAAGACAAATGGTCTACGACGATATGCGCGTTGTGTATGTAATAAGGTCAAGGAAAAAGGCATTACGTCGTACAGTGAAGTTGCTGACGAACTAGTTCACGAATACGCGGCCGAACACCCAATGATTCCATCGGAACAGGTGAGTACATTCTAAAACCACATTCAAGTTTCCTCAAAATAGTGAAGTTAGTTTTGTTATGCGCTAAACTGTTTTATATTTTAACGCTACCTTTGCTTGAAGTGGAGTGTGTAGTCACGTCTCTTAATACAAAGTTACAATTTTGAAAACGCGAAGGTACATCGTTAGGAATCACAAGCGTGATCCAGGCAAAGTACAGAACTGTCGTAGACTGCGCGTGGGCTAAGATACTGTAAGGTTGCCCAGCCATAGACAAATGAGTACAGTCAAACAAGATACTGCCAGGTTGTCCAGGTCACACCTTGCTACATGGATTTCCACCAGTATTGAGTCAGATACAAAAGTACACAACAGTCTCCGTTTGTTCTCTAGGTTAATAACGCAGCTCACGTGCGTCAATGATCGTGACTCCAGACTAGAGTTTTTTTTAATATGAGCTTTGAAAGAATGATGGAACCATAAGCCAAGCTGAAATTTGAAACCACTGTTGTATGAGATACCAGCAACCATATGTGATTTCCAAAGATGTATCCAAAAGTTTAAACTAGAAATGAGTTGTTTTTACTTGCATTCCTATCGCTTTCGTTTAGCGACCCGATTTTTACTATTTGTACGAATTAGTCCCGGAAATCGGCGACAAGTTAAAGAAAGCAAATTCTCCTTCGCTTCTCAAATTTTCGGGCCACCTAGACGTTCGGTTGTATTTTGCTTTCAATTTCCGTTCCTGTAGTACCAATAACTTACAACGTGCTTGGTATTTGCGCGGCATATCAAACGAACACGATCTGGTTGTCTCATTTCGATCAAATGAAATAAAGAACTAATTGAGAATGATAAACTAACGTAGTTAATTTATCTGCATAATAATCTCTGTGAACTATAACCCCAACATTATAAATTTGAAATATTTTTTCCCGTTCCAGTTGCACTATATTCAAAAAAACATTCGACGCCGCGTCTACGATGCACTTAATGTACTGATGGCATTGAACGTGCTGCAAAAGGAAAAGAAAGAGATCCGTTGGGTTGGTTTACCAATCAATATGGTCGAAGAATGCAGACGTTTAGAAGAAGAGCGCGAAAAATGTCAAATTTCGTTGCGGAATAAGGTAATTTTTCTTTCGAAAGTTAGAAACATTGTGTATGCTAATACTTGTGTGGCAATACATTCTCCTACCTTAACAACAGTTCAGGTCACAATCCGATAGCTGGAACAGATGAAAACCCATCGCTGTTCACCTTCGCAGTAGTTTTATTTCCTCGTACATCCTAGAGATCCAACATTCAATAAACATGTCAGTTGCTAAAGTTCGGAGACAGATGATCGAGCTCCATCCACTGTTGCATGTATATTTTAGGACTGCGATTGATGAATTTTGTACCACCAATCCTTCATATAGGCCTGTGATTCAATGCGTACATACGGTATCCAACATTGATGATTTTGCACTGCCTTGTGGGTCACCAGATTGCAGGAAAGGCTTCGGGAGAAAACCTTGAGGACCAATTCCGAGAGAAGTCCCGTAGGTAGATAACTGGCGCACAGCGCGTTTATCTGCCAACTCCCTGCTGCCTTGTAGGTTGCACTTGGTTGTGCAAAGGCTAGAGAGGTGTACTCGAACAAACACCGAGTGGTGCTGGAGACATCACTTGTACACTACCCCCAAGAAACTTCATGATGATGTCTCAATGGGTCTGCGTACCGTCTACGGAGTTCGCAGGTGGGAACGAGACTGGATCACGATCTCGCCTCCGATCGACGTGCGTGGGTTGGTGCGATCCGAGACATCAATGAAGCCGGCTAATCCACCCGTGGAGCCAACCGCACAAAAGTAAAGTAAATTAAGTACAGTTTCTGAAGCACACACAATAAGACTGGTATCTCAGAGATATTTAATGACATTTGTCAGTACGTTTTCATCTTATGCCTATTGTCCACGGCGATACGGATAGACGATCATGCAGTACTTTTGCCCTCAGTAAAGAAAACTTCTTACTTCGATTTACCGCCGGCACTGAGCTGTATGTGGAGTAACGCCGGAGTCTCACTGCCATTTTAAGCCTAGGCCCGAACAACCGCCTGCACTTTGTGATTGCGGCACTATGCTTGGATCAGGCTTGTGGTTGCATATATCTTCTCTACCATAATTGATATTTACTTTTGCTCCCGTGTATTACCACCACGGAGATTCGTGAAGGTACGGTAAAACATTCAAAAGAGTGTTAAACCTCACTCACTTTATGAGGAGCCTCAATCAATCACAATGTTATTTTTTCTCGGTTCCCTAGACCGCAGAGATCCAGGATCTCATCTTGCAATTAATTGCCTTCAAAAATCTCATCATGCGCAATCGCATCAATGATCGTTACCACCAAAATCAACAAGCTGTTTCGGAATCTCAAACGGAAGTGACAGCAGACAGTGAATGGCCTTTAAGCACGGAACAGCTGCGATCTCGCACCGAAAAGATTCCTCTTCCATTTTTGGTCATATCCACCAATCGCAAAACAGTGATCGATTGCAATATATCAACCGATAAGTGAGTTTTTAACATATTATCACCATTCGTCCTAGTCTAATTTGATGTTACATTGGATTAATCGTTTTTCAAGTTTTTGGTACCCAAGTAAAGGCTTCTAAGATGAGTTCCCAGAATTGCATTTGTCCTTTTTATTAAGATATACATTATTTCACTGTACAGGTAGTATTGTGTTGAATTGATTTGCCACCGTTAATGAGCGTCAAGCGAAAACACGCGTGATCCTCACTTCTATTATCTAGCTTGACCTGTAAAACCTGGTTTTTCGTCGTTAAGTCTCTGTACTTACATGAGCATTCTTTTTAAATGCTTGCATGATTATTCCTACCTTACGATGCAGAATGGTCAGGAAAGCGTTGTGTGTTTTATATGTTGTGTTGCTATAATCATTAGCATTTGGTTAAGCCAAGGCTTAAACTTATCGTTATGAGTCGTTCTCCATCTTCCTTTTAACTTCCAATTTTCTTGTTGTCTGGCTTTTACTCGCCGCCAGAGCTGCACTTTTCGTTCGTGACCGTGGTGCCTCCATTTCCTTTTGTAGATTGGAGTACTTATTCAATTTCGATCAAGCGTTCGAGATACGCGATGAAGTTGACACTTTGAAACGAATGGGCTTGATGCTTCGTCTGGGTACGCTTCAATGCACACAAGAAGAATATAACCAATGTTTAGAACTTGTCCCGCCTTCGCTACGCTTCTACGTTGAAGGTGAGTTCGTGTATATTTAATGTAATTCCGTCTTTCAATTGCCAATCACATCATCGTTATTTATTTATTTATCCAGCTATATATGAACGACGTCAGGCTATTGTGCCAGATTTCGAAGCTCTGCACCAGCAACGCCGACTATTTGTTGAAGCTCGACTCGCTGCAGCAGCCGCAAACCAATCTATGAAACACGAGGATAACAACATTCATGTTGGAGACCGCATGCACAATTCCCAATCAATGGACCACGAAGAATCACACTATGGTGACGGCCTTTATACAGATAACCAACTTTATGGAGACGATGGTTTAGTTTCTGGAACCGGCGTGATACCTGGTGATACACAACATTATGCTCGTGCAGCAGCTTCTCGGGGTTACGTTGTTCCTGGCGGTCCTGGTGGACTTTTGCGACATCGTCAACAACCCATGATCCAAGGCCTCTCACAAGCTAATATTCACCAGTTTGATGATTCAGAAAGTTCACATCAGTCTCGCAGCTTGATCCGGTCAATTGGTGATACTCACCATTCGCGACAGCACGCGGAACGACAAATGCTATCTGGTGAAGATGATCTTATTGACCCAGATGAGGGTATGATCGACGAGCCTTGCGATGATGAAGATGAAGATGACGAAGATATGGAAGAGGTCTAAATTCCGGTTTCCAGATTTATTTGCTCTATGACTTCCCCAACCGCCATCCTGTTTAATTGTCATTATTTTGTGTACAGATGCCATTTCATTATCATCCATCCACCTGTGTGTAGTGTATTTACTTCTACGAACGGTACAGCAGTGTCTTTTATTCTTGCTCTGATGTTGTTTACTATAATTTGTATAAATGATTATATAAGATATGCGTATCTCTGTGACATCTTTTGTACTTTTTCGCGATCGTGAATTTGGGTTGTGTGCTACATTGTCCGGGGTTTGATGTCTGAACGACGCGCTCCTGTATTAATGAGTCATTTTGACCTTTATTTTGTTTTCAGTTTATGGATTTTGCGGACGATAAATTTATTGAATGATGAACATATCTCTATTTTCCAGCTTGTAAAGTTTAGGTTAAACGCAACTCATGTTCGAATATAGACAAGCCATCTTGAAAGCAGCTTAACTGGTCAGATTTCATTCACAGAACTTGAGTGGAAATCATCTTCATTTGTTGGCACGTTTCCAATCATTTCTGAATTCACCACGACACTCAAGTAATAATTCCTGTCGCTCGTTTCTAGACTGACGAAAACGCACCATTTAATGCTTAGCCGATCGTTCAAACATCAAGTTATTTGTAGGTCATAGTTGTTCTGCGAGCTGGTATGGTTGATTGCGGACTTCATCATCATGTCATCAACCTAGATGACATCATCAGCGAAACTTCGTTCGAAACAACTGGGCGATGGGCATCATTCTTCATGTACAGAATCCTGTGTACCGATTGTGAGAAATATTACATCGAACAGACTGGCAGAAGGTTAGAAACAAATATGCATGAACACAAACTGTCTACGCAACGACGACCACAAATCAGTAACATCAGTACACATGGATTGAGAAGGACACGAATTCAATTATGATAGAACATAAATCATCGCCAAAGGCAGAACTCGTCACGTTCAAGAGTTCCTCGAAGCGTGTTATTGGACACCAGAATCAATCAATGAGCGCATTCAAATGGATGGGGTCTACAGACCATTGAGAACACGCCAACAACGAGGGCATGCAAGGATTCTAGCCAATCACAGTAGATGAGGTCACAATGCAGCAAATAAATTCGAATAATACCCATCGCCCAGTTGCTTCGAAAGAATTTTCGCTGATGATGTCATCTAGTTTGATGACAAAACGTCCGCAATCAACCATACCAGCTCGTTGAACAGCTATGATCTACAACCAGGTACCCGAGGTACGATTCAAGTTATTTGCTATAAAGTCATTACACCAAACATTACTGAGTTAGAAGTTTAACAGTGTTCACTAATTGTTCGAAAACTCGATCGTGATTATACAGTGTGCCGACTCGATCTCCACCGACTGCTCTAGCATCGACTTCCATGTGATGCAGTAGGTGTTGTATTTCATCTGCCGATTCAGAATATCTAGTGCGTCGCCTTTTGTTAGACTCCTGCTTTTTGAACTCTTCACAGATCTAAAACAAGTTCTCATGACCTTCACTTTGACGAGCTCACTCACAGTATTTAGAAATACCGTTGTTTTGATTCACTTTCGATCAGAAATACTAACTGAATCAACAACTGATTTCGTCATATCTGCGACCGATCGGCTAATAAGAATCAAAGAGATATATGTGAATTATTCGATCGATTAGTTTTTGGCTAAAAATTTGCTTCTCACTCGAAGCTTCACAAGGTTAACACAACATGTTTGCTTAGCACTGTCCAACGTCTGTTTTTCGGCTTGCCACTACGGCCCATGGATACATGTCGCTTATGTTCAGTTCCTCTGCTGAACAGCCTGTATTCGCATTTACTGCAACTAAACGCAGTTATGGTCTATTGGCGATTCGGCCTCCTGCGTCAAGGTGAATAACTAAAATAAATATCTCAACTTTGTTATTAATAAATTTTACTCAGTAAATTTTTTCGGATCGGTGCTGCACTCTGCGGAATTGAATGAAAATGTCAGCCCTTAATTGGTGATTCAGCCTTTGCTGAGTATGTATAACCTGCAGATCAGTGTTGATTTGTAAACTGCAAGGGTTCCAATACTATTAAACCGTACAACGCCTACTTGCTGAGGTGCTTGAAGTTATTTAGGCCGGGGCAGCGCTCTCCGCGCACTGCGATATTAACCTGGATTTAAGGCATGGGTGAGCATTTCTAACTTCATTTTGAATTTGTATCCTTGAGTTGCCATTCGCAGGTTTACTATAGGGTATTTAGTGTTAAGGCCAATTACAGATTCTCTATCAGACGGGAGCGTCATCCAAAAATTGTTGGACCCCATTTCTGTCAAATTTATGTTCCGGATATCATATATTTTGCCACGTAAAAATTACCGCTGTAAAAGAACTTTTGTTGATATTTACACCAGTATCCGAGTTTTCGCAGTTATTCTTAAGCTTGTAAAATTTGTTACATAATGGATCAACGGTGCTGTTCTCAGCGTGACTTCTGAGCGTGGTACGAAGTCGATTGTGGTTTCGTCATTGAATCTAGGCTGACGATACGTTCACAATGACTGTTAAGTTAATTATTGCTACAACATCCAGTCTCCCCACCAGAAGCGTTCTTAATGAAGCAGATGATTTTCCTTCGTTTGCCGCATTGTTCAAAATCCATCATGATATTTGTCTTTATCTGGTCGTTCGTTCTCAGATATCTTGAACTGGTTGTTATAAACCATTTTAACTGTTCAAATGTAACAGCATTGGCTGTAGCTCACTTTGACTATATTTTCACAACGAATCACGCTTTTGTTGTTCCACGAACTGCAATCTGACAAGAAGCCATCGTGGTGCTCCGGGGTTTGTGATTTCTTATACAAATTTACTTTCGACAGGTTATTGCCGCCAAAAATATCCCAATGATGAGATTGTAACTCATTCTTAGTACATGAACACCACTATGATAACAGATTTTTCACAACTCTTGGGTAATAGTTTCTTACATCCACACCTCACAATGACGATTGCCTAATGCTACTATAATTTAGTTGTATACTTTTTGTTCAAAACTTATAGAAATTGAGTATGCCATCTAGCAGAAGCATTCAACCACGACTCGTGAAAAATGCTAAATATAGCGATCAAAATGCAAAATTTAAAATGTTTCGCCACATTAAAATAAAACTTGGTGATTCGCCAAGAGCCTACGGATCGACAAGAGATAAATCCGTTAGCATTGATGTCATGTTTCTATTTATACGTGCAACAAATTTTAAAATTAGAATCGTGACATTTGCCATTTATCAACTCTAACGTACTATTCTTTTGAGTATTAACTTGCTATCAACGTCTTTCCGCTTGCCGTCGACATGATAACTACAGTGCACATTTAGCATTTTTCTCTTAATGTGCACTACGCGTTTTTTTCATTTTTAAGTTGATGGTAACAAAGATAAGCTCGGCTTCGAAATAATTTAAACGTTATTATCGCAGTTGCACTTTTACCAACTGCTTCTTACACGTTCGTTACATTAAATAATAATTGAAACGAAACGTTCTTTTTTAGCGATCAATGAATTCGTCAACTAAATCGGAAGCGGAAGACACATTTTCCGAACCTGTTTTGAAGAAATCACGAATAGTTCACTCTGATTGTCCTTACGGAAGCGATTGCTATCGGCAGAATGCGAAACATTTCGAGGAGTATGCACATCCTGGTAAGTTGGGAAATTATTTTTATCACAAGCAATTATTCCTGCCTCAAGCCATATGAATTACTGGAGGTGATCCAACTAAAGCAACTGAAGTAGTCTTCTTGCTCCGCACATACATGAGGCTATTGGTTTCAAACCGTTGTTTTTAGTTATGGCAGCGAGATCAGGTTCAACAGCATTGCAACGCTGTTGACTTTAAAAAAATCTTCGGTTTCGAATCACTGTTAAGTAAACGAATCCCGCTGTTTACCAACAGAATTAGTGAAAAAATTCCTCATTCGCATGTATTTTCTTCTCAAACCCTCACGAATGGTTTTGTGCTTTTTGCACCCATATGGCAGTGACAGTGTGGTGAAAACATTTGAGAAGTGGTAAATAAAGTTTGAACTTGTAAGTGATTATTTCGGGCCACTGCTCGTTAGATGATATTATATTATTCGCATCAGTTACTGATAAATTGGTAGTAGATATTTTACTTGAAACGAAAAGATAACCATAAAAAATCCTATTGTGACTGATATATTGCTAATATTATTTGATCTTCCAATTCTTATTTTCTGACAATTGCAATCAGTTATGTCTTCCCCAGCCCCATACTTCATTTTACCCGTGATGATAATCTCTCGACAACGAGAAACCAGTATAAGATCTACTACGTAATACGATGTGTTCTGTTCTGTTCGTATTTACAAAACTCGAGGTAAAAATGGTGATGCAGTTTTCAACGATATGGCTACTTAATCGGTAATCACTTCCTGTAGAAGTAGAAAATGTTGAAACATGTACACCAACATTTAACTCTGAGTTTCTACATTTCTATAAAAGGTGGATTCATTGGAACACGTTTCAACCTAAGCATAAATTCAAAACCATCGAAATACAGCTTGTAGCTAAGAAATCTCACTAAATGCCGGTGCTAAGTCTGGGTGCAGATGGAAGAATTTTGTCGGACTGAGTGGTGACTCATTCCTATGACATCAACAAGCTTAAAGCTTGTTCGACCCTGGGTCAAATACTGAAATGTGCATACAATGATGAGGTTGTCGGCTGTTACGGTAATATAGAAAAGCTGGTCAACCTGAAAGATATATGGCACAATAATTGGAATTTTGAGTACACGCAGCTGAAATCTAATGTTAGTAACCCCACGGAAGGTTTCACATCTTATTTTCAATTTCCATTTTCTCCTGATCCAGCATTTCAGATGTTATTTCGCTCGAAAGCCCGTTCATTGATAGTATTGTTTAGAGCGTTTTATTGATGAGTTTGTTTAAAGCTGCGTGCTTTTCAAGTGGAGAGACGAGAAACGCTGATTATGAAGTATATCGTCGAAACTTATTAATGTTTTCAACTCTAATTTGCGTCTTACTGTGATATCTTCACCTCAATCAAGTTTGTGATCACGTCATCCTCGTAATCGTATATCGTCTGTTCTAATGAAATGGTTTGCTCATAGCTGCCGGTGAAATATGATGATGCTCCCGAGGAACCATATGCTTTCCCTAGAAAAGCGCGCTTTTTTGCGTCATTGCTACACTAAATTAGCAATATTCCTGTATTCATTTTTATTCCCAATTGATTTTCGAGACCAACGTGCTAGGAAATCTGCCTAACCCCACTTTTTTGTGTTGTGGATGAATCACGGACACACGCACAGCACTCAATCTGCTTAATTCTTGTTTTTGATTAATGTTCGTCTCTTTTTCAAACACAGCAAGTCATCCCCGCGCCGTACTTTCGAATGCCAATGTGGATTCATCGCAACCATCCAGCTCAAGCACATTAATTTCTCCTTGCTCTCAATCGATATCAACAAATCCGTATGGGTTCTATCTATTCAGAGTAGCAGGAATAAAATACGGTAGCATGCCAACAATCACACTTCAAGGTGAGTACCTTTGAAGTTCATCTTTTATTACTTTTTTAGTTTGCAGCCAACTGTAGCAAATTAATTTAATTCTGGCACTGAGTTGCATGCGCGTACATGTTGGAATTCCATTATCATTATCCTCTTTATATCTCTAGGGCTGAGTAACATCCCAGTATCTCAACCCATTCCCATTCTATGGCTGTGTGGCACATTACTTCACTTTATGCATAAGTACTTGAAACGCGCTATTTATGTTAATTTTTAATTATCGTAGTTATTGTTGTTTCTGGCCTCCTTTGCTCGATATCCACCAGTGATGTACATCACAAACGCAAAAGGGTTTCATGCTCCATACTCAATTTGTTCAACACATCATTTTTCTATGTTTTCTAGATACCCCCACTACGATTGCAAAATTGAAATTACAGAAAAATAACTCCTGCCTTGTTGTGTTTTATTTATAAATGACTAAAAGCGGTTCCGTCTATTTGAGAGGTCGGCAATGTTTGTAAAAAAGCATACATCTGGTCAAAACATATGAGAAATCAAATTTTTCTCTTCTTCGCGACCGTGAGATTAATTTGCTATTGCTCTCGTCTTTAGTGAATGGCGAAAGGTAGGATTTTCGATCCCGACGAGGCCAGTTTTCACGTGCACTATGCCTAATTGATAGAATGAAACCTTACAACACTTGAAATTCCGATGGCGTATAGTTCGCTTGTGTAGAGTGTCACTCAAGGGTTCTCGGATGATATGATGAACACCACCTTCCGGCATAACTCAAGCGCAGTAATCACTAATCCAAAGAAATGTATGTTGCTTGGGATTGATTCGGATGACAACTTGTTAACAGAACCAGACGCAGGACAATGCCAATTACTAAACGATATGCGATTCTGTGGTGTACGTTTAACTGGCAGAACTAGTGTGTGCCTGAAAAAAATCAGATCAATCTCACGAGTGAAGACATTCTCCCCTGTATACGAGATTCGTCTATAAGAGATTTGTGTGCGTTTTATTTCTGCTCATTTGCATAATAAACACTTGTGTTGTGTGATTAGTATGACCTTAGGGTGTGAATGATAACGCAATCGACATCCGAACCGGAACGTTTGATTGAGTGGCTTCGAGGCGTTGGCCGACAAGGTGACAGACGTATAGGCAACAAACGCCTTCTGGCTTCGATTAACATAACCTAGTTCTCTACACTAGTGTCGTGACTAAACGAAGAATTTACCCTCGCTAGTCCTATTTATCGTGCTTATGCTTACACGTTCGAATCTTACCGGAACCTTTTCAAGTGACTTATTATGCATCAAATATCACCTACTTTCGTGGGGTAGAAAGCTACGTGTGCGAATTTTTTCAGACTTAAACTTCGATTTCGAATACATGTTGCAGCATAATGCTAAGTTTTATCCGTTATTCTAATACATTGTAGTTGTTTACATTCTTGTAATAAAATTTCTGTTTTTGCACGTGCCGGGTCTTCTAGAAAACATTCCGATTCTCAAATTTGTTATTTGGAATGACGATTGGTTCACTCGAATCGTTTTTTTTACGGGGTGTCATTTTTCTCAACTGCCTATTAACATTCCGTCAGGTTTTTAGCGGATGGACCACCAAAATCGGAATATGATTTGACTAAATGTCAAAGTTTCCAATTGGATTAATTACTTTGTTGTCCAAACTGCATTTTACACTACAAACATTTTAAAATATCGACACTTAATCTCGTGATTGGCAAGACAACTTACGCAAAATTTCACCTAATCAAATGCTAGAATGTCAACTACTTCAACATCTTGTGGAGGCAATGGAGATTTTATGTTTCTCATATCTCCAGTAGTTTTATTACAATGACGGTTTCTGTCTGTTCGCCCCCATCAATTGAATAATCGTTCTGAGATTCAGAATTCCAACGAATGATTGTTGCATCCTTCATTTTCTTATAGATGTCTAGTCCTTTGCAATCTTAAAGTATCTCAGTCCACACATACCCTATGCCTGTGTGGCACTTTGCCTGGAGCCAGGGTTGTAACTTACTACATCTACTATTCTCTCTTGTAAGGGGTGGAGGATTACATCAGGTCAGTTGAGGCTAAATCGCATATCATGTCCTCATGGCCATTACGTTATCTGCACATGCTTCGAGGACACTTGATCCAACATTAATCGCTTCCCCCTCTTGCTTTTCACGCACTTGTCGGTTGCGTTCCGCTTGATCTCTGAGGTCAACCTTTCTAACGTGAATTACGTTCACCCGCGAATCCTACACCAAAAGAAAACGCCAATTGGTCAATCACACATCCATCTTATATAGGAAAATCACGTTATAACGACTGTGTCCTCAACTGGTTTGCGTCGGTTGCCACTTTTATCGGATTTGCCGATCAATTTCGTGACAATAGGTTCAATTTAAACACTCACCACCTTGGATTTCTTTCATCGACTTTGACGAATTGTATATTGTTCGATACCGGCTGACCTTATCCATCTCATCATGTTCTCGAGGATGTTGCCGCTTGAAACATTGTGATGGCAATCTTTCCGAATGCCGCTCTGTTACCTGTTCGCGATTGTCGTCATCGGTCGTTTCGACGTTTTCTGCTCTTGCATTGTGCCGAAAAGTGGTGTTCTGCATGCCATTCGAAACCTTGCGGCTAGCACTCGTCGTAATGCACTTCAAAACTTCACCATCCTCAAGAAGTCTCTAGACGATTGCGCTCAGACACGCTGGTGGGGAGTTCGTATACGTACTACCAGAGATGTGCACCTAAACCAGTTTTGATTATGAATAGCGCAATACTAATATCACAGCGTTGACGCAGTTTCATTAATTTTCGTTATATAAATGCTCTTCTTTACCACGGAGGCCAGCAAAGTGTGTTAATGTAAGGCCACGCAAACATCAGAACAATCACCATGCTTAGAACGTTCAACTTGTCTAGTGTCCGATTGCATAGCATTCAACCGGGAAGATTGTTAGCTACAATTATTCCCAATTTATCCCTAAAGTGGTTCAGCAGTATGTGTGTATGCAAGCATTTGTAAATTTACTAGCCTGCGGTGAGCTAGTGCCAAACATTCTGTTAAACGGTATGCGCTCAGCTCTTTGCTCAATCCGAAATCATCAATGTTGACTGGTGTGTTAACTGCTTTGTGTCAGAAAAACATGGCCACGTCATTGACCTATACGTCAACGTCGCAACAATATATTCTATCACAGACTGTTTTATGTCTCTATCTGTGTCACGAACATCCTGAAAATCTTGAACTCATTCGAGTGCATTCAAGTTTTTATCCCCAAGTTTAGCTCCCCATGTAGCAACACTGATATACGAAACCTACCCCTCGACTTTTATTGACGAACCCTTTACTAATCGATTTATCAGATACTACCTTCTATCAAGGAATTAACTACTATTTCCTGCATATCATGCTTATTGTGCAGAAGCAGCTGTTGTCATACGTTCTACGTGAACGTGGTATAATACTGCTAACTTACAGAATATGTTACATTCGGTATTTCACCTACAAAAGGAGGTATTCGGAAAATAGGCTGCTATAACATTCCAGCAAAATAATGTTTTTTGCTCATGTCGATCCTCTTTCAATATATGATTTCTGTTTGAACGATGAGTTAATGATGGATTAATTGCGTTTACTGTTAGGACTTTGAACTTAGTTAATGGGTGTCTTCTTACCTGGATGAGAAGTTACCTTCTTGATCACAAGGCAACTGTACGCATCGACGGTGTGATGTCTAGGGAAATCGAATCCACTAGCGGTGTCCCACAAGGTTCGATACTTGGTCAGCTTCTCCTTTTATTCTACATCAACAAACTTCCGGAACTGGTCACAGCCAAAATGGTTCTCTTTGCGGATGTTGCTAAACCGTGATTGTCAATCACGCCATGCGTGGACGGTTTGCGCTTACAAAGCGATTTGGATATATTGAACAGCTGGTCAGATCGACGCAAACTTCCATTCAACTACAGAAAGTGCAAAATGTTGCTAATAGGTAAAGATTACCGATTCTCCTACAACCTTAGATCGCAACAACTAGAATGGATAACAAAAGAAAAAGGACCTCGCCGTATAGATTATTGGAGTCTTGAGAATAGCATGCAATGCGAAGCAGTGTACAACCGAGCTAGCCGCATGCTAGGTATGCTTCGGCGTGTTTTCGGACATTTTTTCCGTGAACCATTCCCCATTCTCATAAATACGTATATTAATCCAGTGATTGATTACTCAGTGCAAGCTTGGGCATGGCTACAAAATGACATCAAACTGCTCGAAAGGATTTATCACAGAACAACTAAAATGGTTGGCTGTCTCCGTAACCTAACATATGAGGATCTACTGGTACATCTGAATTTGGATACACTGCCTCGCAGACGGGTTTGATAACTTATAAATTAATGAACTCAAAGATGTACCCTCTGTGGCATTTATTTCGCCTACGGTCGAACCATACAACACCCACTCATCCGATTGCATTTGATATTCCACATTCTCACAAGAACTGCCGTCGGTTCTTCTATTCAGTGCGCGTTTGTTTCTTATGAAACTCCCTACCGTCAGATGTTGTACAATCATCTAGTGAAAGGATTTTCAGGAAAAAATGGATATATTTATGCGTAGTAATTCCACCCGACATCCGTTTATATAACACAACAGTTTATCCTAACGAATATTTCTTCCATCATACCAGATTCAAGAATTTATGGTATAAAAAAAACTCGTAGCTGTACAACACCACAGGATATTCGTATAAGGACAATAAATATATATACAAAAAAAGATTGATTCTTCAGGAAGATCGACAGTTTTGTAGTTGCAAAAAATGCCATGTATTGTGTCGGTATGATGGGTAAAAAAATATTCGTTTGAAAAAAATCATGTTATATATACGGGATGTAGGGTGGAATTACTACACATAAATATATCCAATTTGTTCCTGAAAATCCTTTCACTAGATGGTTGGACAACATGTGACGGTAGGGAGTTCCATAAGA